>CABFWO010002542.1:0-116131 GCA_902155825.1 Timema genevievae
TCTCTCTTACCCAATGGTATGCAGACGACAGCTCGAAAATTTCAGCCACAGATGTCCATCCAGTTATAGTATAGAGATCAATGGTCACGCCTTTGTCCTTGGAATGTGCATGTGTATGTCCATCCAGTTATATTATAGAGATCAATGGGTGCATGATAGATTTCGGACAGCCATCTGGTGGATAGTGCTGAAACATGCGTTTCCATAACATTGGTCTCTATAATATAACTGGATGGACATACACACACACATTGCCCAGGACAAAAGCGTGACGTTCAAGTTTATCGTCTGCTACATTGTGGGGGGAAAGATTTAACGGTTTCTTACAATGTTATCATGCGAAAACATGTCTTTGATGAATAAAAGTGTTATTGTTTGAAAATAGTGAAGTATTATACCACACTTTCTTGAAGAAACATTTGCACTAAAAGATGTACAATTCAGTTTTACAGGTAATACTGTATAAATACGAATAAAATCTTTAACATATTTAAATATGTAACTATCATCAATGTTGTTTACATTCTGCCAAGACTACACTTATATTTAAAGTTGTTATTAGCTTGTATATAGGTTTCATAAACCATATTATATTGAAAGTTAGATAAATATAATGAATAAGGTATCTTAAAACTTGATTACATTTGTTTGAAAACAAACTTTGTGTAGTTGCCATACATTCAAACTATCACTTAAGTTATAGTTTTGTAGAAACTATCTATTATTATATTACCTTATTTTATTTAAGTTGGCTCATATCTTGTATAATGCTTTCAGAAACAATATTTTGTTGAAAGTTTGATAGCTATAATAAAACAAGTTAGCTAAAAACTGTATTATATTTGTTTGAATGACATACTTTGTGTAGAAGTTATGGTATTACGGAATAATTATGATATAATTGGTATTTATAGCCCCATGATCAAGTGCCAATTACTATGATACGGTATTATTGAGATATAATTGTCCCGTGATTGGGAGCCAATTACAACTTTCTTGAATTGATTGTGAGATAATTGGTTATTATAGCCTCGTGATCGAGCGCCAATACTTACGATATTTTACTTGAATAAATACAACTGTTAATGTTACACACGGTTTATTGAAGTAATTTTATCTTTGGTACCAAGATAATATGTAAATAAAATTTTCCTTGAGCTACAGATTATGTACTATCGTGATATTACACGTTTTCTAGGTTTATTTCGCCGGCATTCTGTGTGTTCATACGCACAAACAGCTTATATATGACATAACCCTTGCCCCTTGGACCTCTCGTGACCAGTGTCAAAACCAATAAATCGAAAGCGTGCCTGCGACAGGTGTCTTGAAGGCTAGCTTCCTATTGGGTATAGGGAGCTGATGTCTCTTGCTTGTTTGGTAAATATTACGTGGTTAAATTTTGAAATAAAAAATAAGTTTTAATGGTGCAATTCTTCTACATTATTCCTGAAAAGCGCGTGATTCTCCATAGATGATGTCTTAAAAGGATAATTTAAATACAATTTATTGAAAAAAAATACCTTCATCCATGACTTTTTAAATATATGAGAGCGGTCCAAATCAGTATCGTTACAAAGTCTTACGTTCAAATGATAATTTAGGTTATAGGCTTGTAGAAAGTCCGGTATCTACTAAACCCTGATTTTAGTAATAATCCCAAACTGTAAGGCTTTATTTCGTACCAGAATACTATCCTATATATTATATTTTGGTGGGATGAACGGCCATTTAAATCGGAAGTATAAATTTCCTTCTGGAAAGTCTTTTATCCTACCTAAACACAATTATAGGGTAGGATTCTGGTACGAGATAAAGCCTTACAAGCAAGATTCCTTCAAAACTCATCGTATATATTAGGCTACATTAACTTATTTAAAGAAAAAAAAACCAGCTTCGAACTTTGTTATGTTCTTCAAAGCTTTTACTATCATATTTACTTCATTTAACTAATCACACATTGATTTATCTCAAATAGTCAATCAAATTAATGAATGGGTATGGGTGTAGCAGAGAAGGAGATACCCGAAAGTTTGATTTTGTGATGATTTTGTATTAGGTGGATGTACTTTTCGAACACGCTGATTGTATCAACACACGACTTACAAACTAACCTAATACTAAGAAAACACAATATCCAGTCCTCTATCCGACACTTTACCAAAGATGAGTCTCAGACAATCCCTATCTCAGTTGGCTTACGCGCTGCCGATTGTGCTAAAGTGTTTAACTAAAGCCAGTGAATTCAACCAGGATTCGAACCCGGGCCTGATTACTAATGGTGGCAAAGTGTAAATGCGAGTGTAAAACCTTAGACTGCTCAGCCACTCACCTCCGTGGGTAGCTGGTTTCTTAATTCAAAAGCATAGTATGGTAAAATTTGGAGTTGCATATAAAATGTATTCTCAAATTTTTAACATTGTCTCGGCAAGTACAATAAAACCTTGTTTATTAAACTATAATTACAAACTAAGACAAGTATAATGAGTGTCTGAGTGACTGAACCTTGTATTTTGTGAAACCAATATTATCAATTGATGTGGATGGGATGAACTAACATTTCACTTCTCAACGCTACAACTGTATAACATTACTCTGCTCTTCAAGACAGACAGAGCGTAAAGTGAACTACACCCTCTTCAACTTCAAAACGCTACCACACATAAATGGGTGGGGCTATTGGCCCATAGTTTTTTTTAAATAAATTTGAGCCTTTCTTATCATTTCTTAAACATAATGCACCTATGCAAAATCAAAAGAAAAAAGTTTCTAACGAAACAACTTTTTCATGTTTTACTTTAAATATTTCAGGAGGTATGGTACGTTTTAATTTTTTTTTAACATTGTGTAAAAGATATTCCTTTAAGACTTTGCAGACGTTGTTCATAACTATTATAACAGCCACCATAAAATTACTGGCTTGTCCACACAATTGTAACGAGACTTATGACGTGATATATTTGTAACCTCATGAAACTTTGGCACAATGCTTATTTTTATATTTTGAAAAAAATAGTGATTTGCAAACATGAAACATCCATGGTGGTCTAAATTGATTTCACAAGATGCATAAGTGAATGTTCTTTAATATGCCATGCCTATTTCAAAGAAATAATTATGTTCAAATTTAAGATACAAAATGGCAACTCCGTTTGGTAGAAAAAGGACAGCGCTAATAGAGAAACCAATGGGTTGGAAAGAGATGGTAATAGTCCATAAGAGCCTGTACTGCAATTTGAGAGTGGAATGGCCTCCGACCCTACCCTTCCCCACAAGCTATCCTGACAGATCCAGCCCACGGAAAGGGGAGAGGGGGTGGCAACTATATATATATATATATAGTTTTATAGTAATTATTTGTCTTTACTAATGTTTATCTTGTGTATATATATATATAAGATAAACATTAGTGTCGAGACAAATAATTAATATTTAGCAGAAAGTAAATGTATATATTGTGGTGACTATATATATATATATGTTTACCTTTATTTTTATTTTTTCTTATTCTGTATGAATATACGAATGAATTTAATTTAATTTATAATGTATATAATGTTGGGCGCCAAATACAAACCACTTTTATTTTGTGAGGTAGGTAGATTTTTATTATTAAATAAATTTATCCCCGTAAACTGCTCAGCGGTAAAATGAAAACCCTTTCTCTCAAGACCCCTGGACTTTACCTAAAATTTTAACTCAAGTTGGACACTTAAAACCGAGGACTTACTGAAGCAGATTATTATTCTTGCCCTGGGCATCCAATCTACTGAGAATATCTATACATGGGATATAAGTTCAAAAGAAAAATACAATGTACATTGATGTAATAAATAAAAAAAGACACAATTAAATTTAAAAGAGTGATTTTAATTATTGTTGTAAATGATATCCTTAAATAAACCCTACCTAGTAAGGCATGCCTCTTATGTTATAAAATTAATAGAAGTATTGGTGAGCAATACTTGAAAATGTTAAACTCTCACTTGAATTGTGAAGATAAAAAAATAATTATTAATTATGACAGAAATATTTCTTTAAATACAATAATAACAGGATTTAAAAAAAAATATCTTTTTATAATATGTAAAAATAATATTATGATTCTTTAATAAACAAAATATTGTTGTGAGGTTGACAAACTGTAATATTTATGGTTTGAAAACTGAAGTTATTCACCTTTCTTTAATAATTTTAGGTATTATAGTCAATTATTTAAACCCTGAACAGGATGATTATAGATGAATTTGATCTCACCCAAAAATGTGCGAGCTATTGTGAATGTTGACCCAAGGCTCCGGCAACAATTAAATTCCAGGCCTTAAATTCCAACAAAATCTTCCCTGTAAACTTGCACTTACCTTCCTCAAAGGTTAATCCTTACTTTTAGTGAAGTTTTGGCTAATGAAAATTACAATTAACCATAACAAAATATCATTAAAGGATCCCCAGATTGGGTCCTTCCTTACGCTTCCCAAAACAATTTTCGAGTCAACAAACAAAAACTTTAACAAAACACAAACATGTTCTTTTTGTTTTTAAATAAACAATTTCCGGCCTAGGAGGAAATATAGTCGCCGAGATTTATAACAAAGAAATAAGCAATCTTAACTATTTAAATATTGAAAGTATTACTATAAAGATAACTAAACATTATAATTTGGACATATGAACATAGGTCATCTTTAAAATTAATTTAAATTTGGCACCAAAAAACCAAACGAGAATAATAATCTCTTCCACTAGGGGCAATTATTTCTTCAAATAATAGCCAGATGTTATAAGCGTCCAAGAACATAAAATAAATTAAGATCATAACAGTTTCGAAATAAACCACTCTCTAAAGTAGATAGCGTTAAAAGCACCTACCAATAAAAATAATAAATATAGCGGGTTGGCAGTTTATGAATCAAAACAAAGAAAGATGATTTAATATAGTGAAATAAAGGTAAGTAGATTATATGTATAATATATATTTTAATTGTAAATAAATAAATAATGAATATTCGAAACTTTAGGAGTTGTGAATGAAATTTAAAACAAATAAACAGTAAAATTGTCAACGTTATTATATATTTGAAGAATTGAGTCAACTGACTATTAAATTTATACTATAAGTAATTCTTTTAACAAAAATAACATCACATTACATGTATATATAATGTGTGTGTGTGTGTGTGTGTGTGTGTGTGTGTGTATGGGTGTGTGGATGTCCAGAAAATGAGAAGCCACTTTTAGATGAGCTGGAAAGCAGAAATTTGCCAGAAAGATGGTGTGATTGCTCCATGTAACAAGAACAATATAAGTTCCGAAAATGGGTAGAATATAATTCTCTAAAAAAACTTTTAGATGAGGTAGAAAATTAAAATTGGGCGAGCAGGTAGAGGGACAGCTCCATATAACAAAATAAATCTTAAAATTTAAAATTTCTCAGAGTGAGTTGGGGGAAATGAGGAAGGGACTTCAAAATGTATAAATCCAAAAGAAACTACTTCTTTTCAATGCAATAAGAAATTGAAATTCGACAGACAGTTAGAAAGACAACTCCAAATAACACTATAAAAATCTGAAAATTTGAATTTTTAAATGGAACTCCAGAATATGCAAGAAAAGGGATATAAATAGATCATAACACTTTTGCGTGTGGTGGAAATTTTTTATTTGGCAGGCAAGATTTAGTGTAACTCCAGATAACCAAATGAGTCTTAAATTTGCAATATATAAGTGGATCTGGAGAAATGGGGAGGAGGCCAGCTGACCTCTATGAACAGATAGCTCATAGCTTGATTCAACCTCAAAAGTATAGAGGTGACAGTTTTGATTGATCTATTACTGGAATAGCATTTTCGGAGAGCTAATATACATTATGGACAGGATGAATTTAATTGAATGTATTATGATTAAATACAGTTTACAATTTTACAATTTTAAGTTTTCAATTTTTTACCATTTACGATTTTAATATCAATGTTACAATGTAGGCCTACCTTGTGTACTGGTTCATGGAGACAATAACAAAATCTTATTTCTCCAAGTGGCGCTACCTTTCTATTCTCTTTACATTGCAAAATATCTTATCTCCTTAAGCAGAGCCCTAGGTTGAGATCCATTTATTGTGGAAATCTTTCAGATTTAATTGAACAATATTTGTATTTAATGGTGGACGATGTTAGTACATTGAAGTAGATAAAAGAATGTTTGGTTGTGTTCTAGAAAATATATTATTGATATTTTAATTCAAATGGTATTTATAATCTGTTAAAAAAATATTAATGGGATACAAGAAGGCCCCATGTAGCTATAGAGTTAATTAAAATATAGATTCAAGTTTCCTTTTAAAACTTTTTTTTTTCTTCATTGGCACTGAAGACATTTTATTCAATAAGCCAGGAACACTTGTATTCGGTTCACGCCCGATGCTACGTTCTTGATTGTTCTATGCGTTAAATCCAGGCCAGACCCACATAACCTATCCCTAAATCAAAACGAATTTCGTCTACGAGATTACCAGAAAGACATATTTTGTTCGTCCCTACACCAACATATTTATATTTAGAAGGAAATTAAACAGCTGCCTAAGCAAAGTAACGTTGTCTAAGTGTAATACATTAACTAAAGAAAAGTCTGTAATATAATTAAGAATGTAATCTACCCGTGCCAACTGATGTACAGGGCAAGTCATAAATATATGTTCTAATGTTTCAGGAACGTGGCAAACCACACAATGTGAAGATAGAACCTTGCGCATCAAATAAAGTCGGTCTTTCGTGTAGTCGTGCCCAAGCCGAAGGCGGATTATTGTACAAATAAACTCCCGAAAACCATAGTGTAACTAATTTTATACCACAGACCTCGTGGTACCATTTTGCTTTCTGCTGGCATGTGGTCTCCCACCATTCGTTCCATTTACCTGACTTCTGAGTTTTACCCTCAGTATAAAATCACTATACGGTAACAACGTGTTTTTTTTTAGTGGTTGTGGGAGGTGGTTGTAAATTTGGTAGCCTCGAAGTGAGAACGTGTTTCTCCCGTACACTGTTTTAATGTAACTAAGATATAAAGCCTTAGCATATGTTATGTGGTAATTGTGCTGAGTGGTGTTTTTCTCTGCGAAATTGTTCATTTTAAAGTGCACAAATAGTAAGATATTGAATTTGTGAAGACTTAAGATTGGTAATATGTCATTTAAAAAATATTCCAATAAAATAACTTCTGTCCCATATAAAGCCATGTACTGGTTAGGTCATTCAAACCGGCCAGACGATGTTTGCTAGATGACCATACTTTAACTATATACAAAAAAATCTATGGTGTGAGCTCGCAAGCGTGCTATACCAACCGAGCGGGCGTCACCGTTAGAGATTATAGTGCCATCACTTGCAGAGAGAGTGTGTCATATGGTTAACTCAACGAGCCCTACGGCCATTAATCTCAATTTTCTAAACTGAAGCTGCTTCTTCTTTGTTAAAGTAGCTTATCATTAGTCCTCACTAGGCTGAATTTGATCCCGTTTCAGACCCACTGCTTCATCAACAAGTTTTGGAAGCACTGGGGATTGAACTCGTGGCCTCGCGATCTATAACCAGGAATTATTCTCTTATAGTTTTTAACCCTTTCACTAGGTAGCGCTTTATATCGCGTAATATTACAATGATGAAGCTTAGAAGCTCTAATTATATCTTGGTTTCTTGGTTGATAACGCGGCAAAAAAGCCAATGACCTTTCTTCCAGAACAACCAATCAAATGAAACCATATGAAAATAAACCCAAAGCTTTTTATTTTGAATTACGAATATTTATTATATTATTTAGTTAAATATTAATAAAATATTTAAAATTATTTTATTAAAATGCATTCATATAATTTAAGTGAACTACTAATATGTTATGACAATTAATTTCAATATTCATCCGCGCTTACATGACTCCATCTTAATCGATTAGTGAATTACGTCTCTTTCGTTTCATCGGGTGCGGCATAAGTAATTTAGCTATCTTTTGAGTTTTCGGAAGCTTTTACACTTCAAAGTAAGTATTTATGACAACCCAGTATAATTTTCATTCACTTAAAATAATAGATCGTGTCTTTAGATATAGAATTACGTAAACTATCTTGTTGCAGCCTATTGCAAAGTCGTAAGCCTAGCAAAACTATTGATCCATTACAGGATAAGTAGAAATGTGGACTGCATAGGCCTAAATTTTGCAATTATTGAATACAGATCGATGAGAGTATACCTTATTTGTTATCTAAATATATTTTTATCACTTTGCATCCTAAGTTTATAACATTGATTTCTGATTGTAAACTTAATTCTATAACGCTTTCTTTGTAGTGCATCCGACATCTTTATTAATTTACATGAACGTAATATGTATTAGTCAACATGTAGTGAGTTTGATAGATATTTAAAAAAATTATATAACATGAAATTACTAGGTATTGTTAAAATTCCAATATTTACATCGTGACTGTCAAGCTTAAGTGTGAAGGCAACTTGGGCGGCCATTTTATTTCACACAAAATGGATATCTATCGAAGATTAATAAAACCCAATTTTGGTCTGAAAGCAGTTTAGAAAATTGCAACATTGATTTGCGGCTAATATTTGATAACATTTTGCAATTTTATTTGTTATTTTATTTTTAATATATTAATTAATTATATTAAAATTATTTTAGTAACTTCCAGATAATGTTCTATCAAAATTAGGATAGGCCTAAAGCAATGCTTCAAAAATATTAAATGTACAGGCTAATTAAACAAGGAAAACGATAAGATCTGTACGAAAAAAAGGGATAAGTATGTCATAACCGTTCCATTTTAAACCATTTTTTGAAATAACTAAAATATTGATATCATCCATACATTATTTCAAACATTTAATACATGTGGAATCGATTTGATCAAAAAAAGAAGCAAAAAAAACTTTTAGATAGACTAAGGAAAAGTTCCACTCATCTAAGTGACATATTTTTCAGCCGATCTAGAACTATTTGGATACATTACACAAACCCCAAACATAATTTTCACTGTCTTTACGAAGGCGTAAAAACCTCCATGACTACAATCAACTTTACATCATAGTAAATTTAACTTCATACAATCTAGTTGTAGGTGATCACAAGTAGGTAACTAAAATGACCAAATTATAGACAAAGTAGAACATAATATTGATATCATTAAAATAACACAACTAGTAGTTTATATTATGACACTTATCCAACCGAGCTTAAACTAGCCTTTTATGTGTAAATAAATTAAATTTATAATTATAGATAAAATAAACCATTCATTGTAATGAACATGGATGTTACATATCATACAATGATGTCATATCCATTTTAGTGCAAACTGCTCAAGATCACGAGTGTAACGCAAAGCATCATGGGATGATATCTTCCACCCATTGTGCAGGATCAAAGAAAGTCACAGGCCATCGTCAAGATTCAAATTTCGAAAGTGATTTGGACGATGTGTTGTCTAGTTTTATTTAAATATAACATTTAATAAAATAATGTAAAACATTTCTCAATCTAGTTTCTATTCGATTCTACTTACTATATTGGACATAATAAAGTGAATAAAATATCAACACAACACATGGTACCATTTCAGTGAAAAATAGCCAAATGTGGGACGGTTAAGGTGTACTAGACTCGAAAAAAAAATCTTCTGCCTGAACTGGGGAGTCTTGTATGCCTTAACCATCCCACATATGGCTGTTTTTCACTGAAATGGTACCATGAGTTGATATTTTAATCACTTTATATACACACTATAATGTGTAGAGTTGAATGACACCAAGATTTAGACATTTTTACAATTGTATTAAATACTATAACATAAATAAAACTTGACAACACATTGCCTAAATCACTTTAAAATATGAATATTGACGCTGACATATGACTTTACTTTGATTCTGCGCACTGGATGAAAGTTAGGTCATCCCATGATGCTTTTCTTTACACTCATTATCTTGTACAGTACGCACTAAAATGGCTTTGATGATATTTATCATCCACGGTTAATTATTACATTGAATGGTTTATTTTTTCAATAATTATAAATTTACTATCACATGAAAGGTTAGGTTAAGCTGGTTTGATAGATAAAGTGTCATAATAATTAATACAAACTAGTTGTGTTAATTCATTGGCCTTGTAAATATTGTGTTTTACTTTGTCTATAATTTTGTTGTTGTGGATAGGCTACTTGTGATCACATACAGGTTAAATTGTTTGAAGTTAAATTATTATGGCGTAAAGTTAATTTTGGTCATCATAAACTGTTTTTAGGCCTTCGTAAAGATAGGAAAATTATGTTTTGGGTCTAGTGTAATGTGTACAAATAGTTCTAGAACAGCTGAAAGATATTTGTCATTTAGGCCAGTGGAACTTTTTCTTGTTTAATTTGAAAGGTTTTTTATTCAAATCGATTCTACGTGTTTTAATGTTAGGAATAATGTACGGCTAATTTTTGATATTTTAAGAAAGAAATGTTTTAAAATGGAACGGTTAAGATGTACCAGACTCTAACTGGTTATCATCCTAATCATGTCCTTCCCCTGCACCTCTTTCTCTAAATACATCCTCCACTTGAACTAGTCCTTATCCAGTTCCTTTTCTGCACCTCCTCTAAATATCTATTCCATTTGAAATAGTCCTCATTCATGGTTTTCCCCTGCACCTCCATCTCTAAATACCTCTTCCGCTTGAACTAGTCCTACTCATGTCCTTTCTCTGCACCTCCATCTCTAGAGTACTTGTCCCACTTTCTTAGTTCATCTTCAAAAACACTAGATTTGTATTTTGTTTCCTCTGTCTTAGCTTAACTAGAGTCTGTTCATGATAGGTTTTTACCTGGATGACAGTTCAAAAATTATGTTTAGGTTTTGGGTTGCCAACACTTGTAAAATATCATTGTTTTGCTATAAATGTAAAGTTTTTTAATTACCTGTTATATTTTACATTTAAAATAGGCTAACGTAAGCTTGAGTTTTCTCATACTATTTCGTTATTTTTAATAATTTCTTTTTATCTAACTCAAAACAATATTTTAAACACAATTTAAATTACTTATTCTTTGTTTTAGAACGTTAATGATTATATGTAATATAGTGCATACATTACAGGGTTCCTACGGTCTGGAAAGTCAGGGAAATGACAATTCATGTCACACTTCAGTTTCATCGGAAATTGTAAAGCCACAAGGAAGGTGTTGCCAAAAGTGAAAGTAGTGTAGTGGCTCGAAGAAACCCTAGCAAATTTATTATGAAAGATAATATAAATAAGGTGGAAGTCATTTGGGCTTTGCAAGTTGTTGACAATAGAATGTATTACAATTAGTGCAATAATTTAAGTACAATTTTTCAGTTTATGTTTCCCGAGTGTTCCATTGCCAGTACCTTTACTCTTGTGGAGACAAGGCTGCATATTTCATTGTGCATGGCTTGGCTCCATTCTTTCATAACACTTTACTGGACCACCTAAAATCATGTAAAAACTTTGTAATTTGTTTTGATGAAGCATTGAATAAAGTTATTCAAAGATGGCAAATGGACATTGTAATCAGATTCTGGGACAAGGAAAATCATAAAGTTGTCAGTCATTGCTTGGACAGTGTTTTTTTCGATAGAAGCACCGCTGAAGAATTACTTAAGCATTTCTCTTCTGGTATTTCTCCGCTTCCAGTCTCTAAGTTTTTACAAGTGTCAATGGATGGCCCAAATGTCAATCTAAAGTTTATAACGCTTCTTCAGGAACACATAAAGTCTGTCACAGACAATGAAGTATGTATTTTGATAAATCTGAGGACATTTGAGCTTCATGTTGTTCATGGTTCCTTGAGAACAGGAGTGGAACCTATCAATTGGGATAAAAATTGCTTATTGTGTCACACGTACTATCTATTCACTGACTCTACAGCTTGTCAAGCATTGTTTACCCAGTTGACAGGGTGTACAACTTTTCCTTTGAAGTTCTGTGGTGTGCAGTGAT
Source organism: Timema genevievae (assembly GCA_902155825.1). NCBI lineage: Eukaryota > Metazoa > Arthropoda > Insecta > Phasmatodea > Timematidae > Timema > Timema genevievae. The sequence goes on from CABFWO010002542.1 coordinate 12,004, forward strand.
TAGAGAATGCAACGTTCTTTCAAAAGTCATTACAAATTTGGGACCATGTTAAGTTTCACAAAGAAGAAAAGCTTCCTAAAACAAAACCTGTAGGAATACTGAAAAGAGCATCCATTCCTGAAGTGTAAACTAGCTTTCTGCAAAACAATTGCAGATGGATTTTAGCTTTTCCTTTTTGATTGGGTTTGATATATTTTGTTATTTTTCCATCATTTTTCCTGAACTGATTGGCAAGACGTCTGTGTTCTTATTCTTCCAGCTGTAGGGGAGGAGGAGACGAAATAAAAGTTATTAAATTAATATTTCCATAAAATTATAGTGGAAATTTTGTGAGAAGTTGGTCAGGGAACCTGGGAAAATAGTCAGGGAAAAGTCAGGGAGAAATTTTTTACAAATACTGTTTGATAAGAGAAAATACTTGTCTTTTTTTTTTACATACAATAAATGATTTTATGATTATTTTATCATATTTTGAAATATTTAACCGAATAAAATATTTTCATCAACCGAATGGGTGCGTCATTGTAAAAAACTTGTTTACCGTCATGTTCACCCACATGGTTTAAATTTGTCGGTTGCCATTTTGAAGTTATATTCGTTGAAGTTTTTGTGAAAGTGGTGTGAATATTAATTTTTTTAAGTGGAATAAAATGATAAATAAGCTTTGTGTCTGACCTCGAATAAATATATAAATAATATTGGTTTAAATTACTGTGGTTAACTATCACATTCATATATTACCATCTGTTTTCATCACAGTTATCCAAAGTGATATAGCTCATCTGTTGGCGTAGTGATATATTAGGGACTACTTCTAGTAACATTTTGAACTGTCATCCAAGTAAACTTAGGTCGTGAATGGATTATATTAAAATCTCCCCTGTTTTTTATGTCTTAGATATTGACTTGCTCACTGAAATAATTTTGGTGACATAGATATGGACATGCTCAGTAAATTATGAGCCAAAGGACATAATAGCAAGTTTGTAAGTATTTATGTTACTGTGTGATTTTGGTGAGTTTTATTTTAATTGTATGGCTATACAAACTTTTGAAACTTAAAGAAGAAAATAGACATTGTAATAAAATAAAGAATATTATTTTTATACTGTATAGTGTATGCTCTTTATAAAATAATTTGGTATGCTTAAATTTACACCTTCTTGTTTTAACTAAGAAACTTTTTTATTTGTAAAAGGGTGAATCAGACAAGTTGAAAGCCACAATGCCAGGATTCAGCAGTGTGGGGACATATAAGATATTTATTGGAAACTTGTCAGAAAAAACCACTGCAGCCGTTATTAAACCCTTGTTTGAGAAGTACGGCAAGGTCGTGGAATGTGATGTGGTCAAGAACTATGGCTTTGTGGTGAGTTCATTGAATATGTTCTACTTTATTTTAAATTGTTGGTTTTCTTTAAGGTTGGCAAAGAGTTATTTGGTCTACCTCTCTTAAGCATTAAGGTGGCATGGATCGGGTATTTTTGCAATTTATAGTATAGTAAAAACATTGCTTCAGTAGATGTGCTTAGATTGATTTTCTACATTTAGTAAGTCCAACACTTTATGAATATTGGTCATGGACATCCTGTAATTTGATGAAAATGTATTCTCTTCATTCATAAAGTTTCCTATCTAATGCCAAAATGCTCACGACAGTTTAAAAACTGTTGATAAATTTATCAGCATTCATAAAGTTTCTTAGCAAATGCCAAAATGCTCATGGCAGTTTAAAAATTGTTGATAATTTTGTCATCAGCATTCAAAAAGTCTCCTATCAGGTGCCAAAAATGCTCATGGCAGTGATAACAACTCTAATGCGGTGAGGATGAGGAAGGGATCATTTTAGAGGAAATCTAGATATACCAACATTTGTGTGGAAGGAAAGCAGGAAACTATTTAGGCCCCACCGGGATCCAACCCCCAATCTCCATGATCTGCAAGAAACTAATACGAGAGTGACACCTTAGATCATTTGGCCACTGAGCCAGGTAAATGTTGATATTACTATGTGCAGAAAATTAAATGACTGAAGAGCTGTTTTAATCATTTTTACGATTTTTTTTATAAAAAATACAAAAGTAGGGCCTGCTCGCCTTTACTCTCATTCGCTTAATAATTTTTACAATATTTTTTAAAAAAATACAAAAGTAGGGCCTGCTCGCCTTAACTCTCATTCACTTCTATCCCACTTATGGGAGTTTTATGAAATAGGCCTACCAACAAATTTCACAATATTAATTAAAATTAAGTTTAAAAACTTAAGGTTCTTATATAGCCTAATTTAAACCTTTATTTAGTTTAGGGCACCTGCACTATCATGAGGTGGGGGTGAGAAGACCATGTTAGTAGGCCTACTATATATATATATATATATATATATATATATCACATTTATATAAAAACGGCTACACCTGGTTAAGATTCTACCCCTGACCTTGTTAAAAAAATCCATTAGTGTAAACTTAATGCATTTAGATCGTTAGATCATTGGTGTTTAAACACTGTGAAATTTAAAATAAATTAGGCCTATCAAATGTATCCATACCTGATTTTGTTAGGAAGAACAGTAGCTGGTAGCTACTAAAGTTACTAAAACAATTTTAATATATTCATACATCAAGTCATGTTATTTGCAACTGTCAATTTTGATTGATAATAATTATCAACACTTGTAAAATAACACTAAGAAGTTAAATGCTCTAATTACTAGCCTCAAAGAAATATTTTTGGATTTTCTGAACTGTTCTTTCAACCAAAATCAGGCTATAGTTACAACTTGTTGTAACTCCAATAAAAAATAAAACACTTGATACAGGACAAATTCTGGATAGCTTAGTGGTAAAGCTTGAGTCCTCTCAGCCCAGGGTCTTGGGTTCAATTCCTGTGTATATTATTTTTCAACTAAATGTAAATTAATATCATGTGAACAACTATTATCTATATTAATAAAATGAAAAGTTTCTTTGTCAGTCAGTCAGAGCATTGCTTGATATCCACCACACACATAAGGCCGAAGTTTTAAAATTAGTAGCCCCTGTACACAAACATATGCACCTTGACACTGAAATTTTAAATTTTTTAATAGATTTTTTAAAATTTATTAAAAACTGGGTTTGAATAAATAAAATAAAAGATATTTTTATTTTCTGTCTGAAGCAAAGAAAAGCGTTGCTCGGGATAGTCACATCATCAGCATTATCATCATGAAACCCCTACAGCTTGCTGGATAGGGTGTTTGCGCACAAGCTTTTGCCAACACCGTCTGCAGGAACATTTCTCCTTCCATCACGCTTCTAAAGCTCTCTCCTATCTTCTCTACCTCTTCCTTTATCTGGTCCATACACCTCTTGGGTCATCCAACTAGTTACCTGCCCCATACCTCTCTTTTGGTGTTCTTGTGTTTTCCATTCTTTTCACATGGCCAAACCATCTTCGTCCTTATGACCTTCAAAAATTTTCCATTGATTCTTCTCTTTCTAATTCCTCTATTGTGTCTGCATTCCTTACTTTGTGTATTCTGCAGGGTGCTTTAAAAAAAATTCACATGTTTGCAGCATACTCGAATCTTTATTATTAACTGTGCAAGTCTCTAAACTGTACATAAGAATGGGGATAAGTTGTAGTTTGTATAGGCTCATCTTGGCTCTCCCTGCCACCTTCTTGTAGTACTTCCTGTTATATGGTGCTCTTACAGGAGACCACGCTACCTGGGTATTTGAACTCATGGATACTGTCCATTTGTTCTCCTTCCAGACATATCCAGCACATATCTCCACATCCTACATCAGTTACAGGGTGTGTCTACCAATACTGAAAATACTGGAAATATATTCAGCCTTTTTACATTGAGTGAAATGTTGGATTAAGTATTTTGAGACCCCTGGTATTATTTGGACTATTTTGACCACCCATCAATTACTCCCCTTCTGCTCTATCTTGTTTGCCACACAATTAGTTGACCTTGCAGTGGGGAGCTTTGCCTCACTTGCTGACCTTTCTATTCTCAGTCTCTACATTCAGCCCCCTCTCCCCCCCTTGCATACTAGAGAACAAAACAAATAACCATTTTGACTACACTAGCAACCAACCTCCCTCCTTAACCCCTCCCCCCCCAAAAAAAAACACTTTTAGCCAGCAGTAACCATAATGAGTGAAGAGTTACAAGTAATTGCTCAAGTTCAAACACCACTTCAAACTATTGGTGTACCTGCCTGACCTTGACATTACAAGGGCACAGTACAGTATTTGGTGTGTTCATCCCCCCTCGCTCCTCCCCCCTCTCTCTCCTCCTCCCCCCTCTCTCTCCTCCTCCCCCCTCTATCCACCCAAAAGAAAAACTACCATTCCTGAGCTTGGCCTGGATTAGTATTCTGCAGATCCCATTTGTTTATCTTGTTACCTTTGTATTTAAGAAGAAATGAGTAAACTCAGCAGATAAACCTCTTTTAAAAAGATTGGTTGGACAGTACAATGTTTAAAGATTGGCTGTGGTTACAAAAAGTGGATTGTGATAAAAGTAAAGGCCATTGTTCTTTGTGTAAAACTAACTTTGATATAAGTAACATAGGAATATCTTCAATCCCATCTCATGCCAAGGGAAAGAAGCATGTTGACAGAATGAAAGCTGTTAGTGGGAGCAAACAAATATTGGACTTGGTCCCTACAGCCAAAGTGCAGTACCATCTGTAGATCTACGTGAAGATGTACATTTTATTGCTAACGACCATGAAGTAGTTTTTAAACCTGAAACTAGACCTAGTTGTTCTATTCAGAGCTTCCTTGTATTAAAATGTGCTGAAATATTGTGGGCTATTAATCAAGTAATGACACATAGGTGACACATTCTTCTGCTAGAAGTTTTTTTGCTTATAGTGTCTTTTTTAAAGTAATGTTTTCCGATAGTGATATTGCCCAGAAATCTCGAATGCATAAAGATAAACTTGAATATTTTATCGTGTATGGACTAAGTTCTTATTTCAAAAGCGAGCTTGCGAATCTGGTTAAGCAATGCTCATTTTATTGTATTTCATTTGATGAGAGCATAAATATTGTGGCTCAGAAGACCCAGATGGATGTTGTTGTTCGCTCCTCGAGTGAAATTGAAATTCATACAAGATATTTAACATCTTGCAGGTCATGCAACAACTCAAGATATATTAATGAACTTTATATCTGCACTAAAAAACGAGTGCTTGGATCTTAAAAAAAAAGCTTCAATTTTCCTTATATGGACCAAATGTAAACCTAAAATTTTTAAGTGCTCTCAAAAGTTACTTGAAGGAAGATTCTCCACAAGATCCTGAGTTTTTGTAATTTGGAACTTGTTCTTTACACATTGTCCATGATGCTTACAAAACAGCACATGCTAACTCTAGTTGCACTATTAACCAGTTTTTGCGCTCACTATATTATTTATTTAAAGAAATTTCCAACATGACGTGCAGACTATTAAAAAATAACAGGATCTTCTCTTTACCCGATGAAGTTTCGTTCTATTAGATGTGTAGAAAACTCAAGGGTGTTAGAGAGAGCAAGGTCAATGCTGCCGTAGTTAAAACAGTATTTTTATTCTAACAAGTATCCTCCAAAATCTGATACTTTTCAAACATTAAGCAATTTTGTGAGGATGAACTTCTGACATCAAAGTTGGGATTCATGCTGTCAGTTTCACTTGAGTTGGAGAAATTTCTCAACAAATATCAGAGCAATCAACCTCTATTTCCATTTACGTTTGCAGATCTAAATAAACTACTTGAGCACTTGATGAACAGAATTGTAAAATGGGATGTAATGAATTCAAGCAAATACTTCAAAAAAATTGTTAGCCATTGATTTAAATATTTTTTCTAGAGTAAATGTACCACAGAAGGCATTTATTTTCTCTCTTTATTTTAATTTTAGTAATTTCCAGTAGCTATTAAACTTTGCATTCTGTGAATATATGTAAATCTTATTATGTATTACATTGTGGTGATGTTAGTTTACTTTAACTTTGTTTTATAAATTAACTCTAATTTATTAGCTTATTGTTTAGGTGGATAGTTGTAAACCAATCAGTATGTTGCTAAGCAATGATATGGCCTGAGATACGAAATTTGAAACAACCACTACCATGGTTTAGTCTTTTTACTTTTAGTCTTTAAAGGTTTGAACTTGATTACAAGCTTACTCTGCCGGTTATAGGAATAATAAATTCATTTATACTTTCTCTAAAAGCTATTCTGTACAAGGGTTTCTGGGAGTCGAGCTAGTTGTGTTTCAAAATGGTGGTTTCAAAAAAATACCTAAATAACTTTACGGTAGGGATTGTGGGGATTATTTCTTTTAGGAAATATTTATGCACTTACCTACTAATAATGCCTGCTAATGTGATGCATAAAGTGATAGCCTTACTCTTGATTTTTTATGTTAGACTATCAACACTAAAATACTTCTGATATCATAAACAAATTAATCAAAACAAAGTATATCTCATGGAAAAGATGAAATGTTGTGTATTTAAATCAATTCATTTATTTAAGGCCCTTGGCCCTGTCAAGTGCAAGTCTAAAACCTATTTTACGGGAGGGTGAAAGGTGTGGCGTGGCTTTACCACCGACCAAATTATCCTTCCGCGCCAACAAGAACGGATGGATCACGGACATAGTAGATGGCGCTAGCTACTGGACAGGTCTTGTGGGAAAATCATGTTTGAAAATATCATTTTTCTTGAGAACAAGTGAGATTTTCATAGTAATATTTTTAACACCTCTTCTAAGATAATGTATCAATGTTTATTAGGTGTTAAATTTTCTTATTTTTTTGTCATGCAGCCGTCAGTTTTCTATTGAAAAATGTAAAAATTATTGATATTTGATCACTGTTAAAATTATAGAGGGGGTGTGTAAATAATATAATCAACATGCTTCTATTCTTGAACAAACCGATTCCAAAAAGAAAACTATAAAACAATAACAATTCTTGAACCGTTTGTTCCCATGGCTCTGCATTTCCAAGCCAAATGAAAACCTGGGCCAATCACCTCAAGAAAGCAGTGTGATTTAATGTCTTAAATGGAGCTCTTTCAAGATTTGAAGAAAAGCATAACTTTTATTATTTTTTAACTCATAGACTTAATCAGGATGCACCGGAAAAGCTATTGTCTGAAAGATGTGCACTTCAGTATTTAGCTTGATGGGTTTCGAAAAAACACAACAAAGAATTTGCACATCTTGATAACTACACCTACAAACATGAGCCTGCATATACAACACCTTTCTGGATTAGGATTTTTGTCTTTTGGTGCCCTTTACCTTGTCGAGTGACTAACTTTGATTGAAAATATAAAAAATACTGATATCAGACTCAAGAGTAACCTCACACACACATTAATTTTCTTCATTTTACCGTATATTTGGTTCATAGAGGCCTGTAATCATTATAATTAAGTTTTAATGAAACAACTACATCAGCTATAAAGTCATCAACATAAATTAAATAGTCAGAAACCTTAGCTGGTAGCGTGTCTGCCTAATGAGTTAAAGGTCCTGGTTTTGATTTCCGGAATGAACAAAAAATATAACATTTATTAAATGTGGGTTTCCCTTTTCACAATGATTAATTTTCNAGTTTACATCGAGGAGCTAGACATTTACCTATTATAAATAATTAGTGATTTTTGTGAAAGTAAGCCTATGTGACTGTTAAGCCAACTTTAATTTAGGCCTATTTATTTATTTTTTCTTAAATTATCATGTTTATAATGATAAATATATAAATGATCAAGCTAACAAATAGCAATAAATAACTATCAAAAAATGCTTGTAGGTGTATATAATGGTAAAAAGAAAAATTGTCTCTAGTGGTTGGGGAAACCTCCCTTTAGTGCCCGCTACCCCACTTCGCAATCCTGCGTACACCACACCCAGCTGGGAAACTCCAACCTCCCTGTTAGCCAACACATCAGCCTGAATGTGAGTTTTTACTGTTCTGTCATTACTTTGAGAGCTGTCAAAAATATTGTTGTATTTCTAGCACATGGAACATGAGGATGCAGGCAAGGAGGCCATACAGAACCTGAACGGTTCCCTGATACATGGGCAAGCCATCAAAGTTGAGGCAGCAACTAGTCGCAAGGGCCCCCTTACACCCACCACCAAGGTCTTTGTGGGGAACCTCACTGAGAACACCAAAGCCCCGGAAGTCAGGGCTCTTTTCGCGAAGTTTGGGACCGTCATGGAATGTGACATTGTCCGAAACTACGGCTTTGTGGTACATTTGACTGAATTTATTAGTGCTTATAAATTACAGTGGTTTTCAGGTCTATATTTTATTTTAGTTCTTCTATTTTATTTTACTGGAATTGGGAAGTCACACAGCCATAATTGAAAGAGGAAATTCTTTAAAAGTAGGCTTGATTTCAACTTACTATTTCAGCCTTTTTTTAAAAAAATTTTTTAATAAACTCGTCTGAATTGATAGTCATCCTCAATACAATGTATCATCACTTTTCAAGTTATGAAATATTTAGAGTAAACTATTAAGTTTGGCAACAAGCCCTTAAAAAAATAATTTTTCTTATCTCAAGGTTATTGATGGCATCCAAATTTGCCCATTTATATCATTTATTTATTTATTTATATATAGTTTTTGGTTACTCACAGCATATTGAATCAACTGACAAAGTGGACGAGGCAATCAAAGAGCTGAATGGCTTTGTGGTGGATGGACAGCCCATGAAGGTTCAGATCTCCACAAGTAGAGTTCGCCAGCGTCCGGGCATGGGAGACCCCGAGCAGTGTTACAGGTATTTGTACCCTCAGAATTTGTGCTTAAAATATGGATTTATTATATTTATAAATATCTAATTTCAATGAGCTACTTTTTTTAAATCATCATCGCTGACTTTAAACAGAGCCCTCTGTAAAATTGTTATAGGGAAAATTCTTATGCATCAATGTTATTTTTATAATTTTTTATTTTCATTATTTTTACACAACCTACCTGTTTTAACATTGTAAAATGTTTATTTAAATAAGTAGTTTTGGTTTAATATTGCTAACAAATGTTGTATTATTTTCGCCTAAATCGCAGAATAATTGTCACTTAAAAGTAATTTATTTTTTTCTAATAAAATTTAATAAAAAAAGATCCAAGTGGTCATTCCATGTGAAATCACCCAATTTTAAATTTATATGTAGCTTGACCATCTAATTAATTTTTTATTTGTTCACCATAGATGGCCTTGCTACCGACTTGCTCAAAAATATTTTTGTTAATTTTCTATCTGCCACCATCTTGGATTTAAACCCATTTTTCTTCATCGTGGTAGGCAAAAATGAGCTTTTGCAAAGGTTTTTTTAAAAAAAAGGCTGTTGTGTGGTTTCTATTAAAGATAAAAAGTTCTAGTTTTCACTGCCTTAAACTAGAAATCTTAATCTTTCACAAAACCACTTTCAGAAAAAAAAAATTCCCACTTAAATATTATCAGTGTGTATTAAATCATTTGAAAAGAATAATTATTTAACGGTAGGTGGCCTACACTTAGAATATATAAAATAACTTTAAGAGAAAAAAACCCACACTATTTACACCTAAAATGATGTCACTTGGAAATAAAAAAGTAGGTTATTCATACTCAAAATTAAATCGCTTGGGGACAAAAAGGTAAGTTATTCATACTCAAAATGAGATCACTTGGAAATTAAAAAATAATGACACTTAAAATGTGATCAGTGAAAAAATAGGTTAACCATGAGACACTTTGAGAGGAACGAAAAATTATTCATCACACACTAAATTATTGTTCTCACAATAGAATAAATGTTAACCAAAATACTGAAACAAAATCTAACTCTAAATATTTAAGCTCCCTTTACCAAAAGGATATATTGCCGATAGAATGCGCTGAAGAAACTAATTCTATTCTGGCAGCCATTATGGCTAAAATATTGTACACACAAATAAGATAGTCATTCTTCATCTGTTTTTAAATAACTTTGCCAAATGTCATGGTTCATCTATTTTTAAACACCTTTGCCAAATGTCATGGTTCATCTATTTTTAAATAATTTTGCCAACTATCAAGGTTCATCTGTTTTTAAAAAGCGGTGGCTATTTATACTCCATTCACGGTAGGAATTACTCTCTGAAAGGTCTTTTTTCCTACCAATATCCTACTATATAATAGATTTCTGGTAGGGTAAAAGGCCTTTCAGAAAACAATTCCTACGGTGAACAGACTTTAACTTCAATATATATCAATTTAACAACATGTGTATCCTAGAGGGTCAAAATTAAATTTGTATTATCTAAGAGCGCGATTATAGGCCGCATTAGAGTTTGAGAGCTGTTTCTTGGTAAAAATTGCGGCTTATTTTCGGGCCAATACGGTAACAGCTTCAGAATAGGTACTAGGAGTATCTTCCCCAACACAGAGAAGATTCTCAGTGAATCTTACTGGCGGATTTAAAATACTACCACTACGAGGTCTGAGGTAGGCCTAGACATCTTGGGTGATTCATCCTCTTGAAGAATTTCTTCCAGTGGATCAGCCGGCTCTGGCTCTGGGGATGTCTTCTTGGCTCTCGACTTCAGCTTCATCACAGTCACTTTTTGTGGGCACGTAGTGAATAGGTTTTTCAAAGCCTTGTTTGTGCTTCATTAAAGAGAACATTTCTTGATATTCTAATTTTCTTAGTGTCAGGATCTTACAACCTGTAGTTGGTAGAATTTTCATCATATCCAACAAGTATCATCTTGGATTTATTTATTTTCCAACTAGTCTTGCACCAGCATATAGGCTTCACATCCAAACGTCCTTATATGCAACAGCTGAGGCTTTTTACCGGTCCAAAGTTCCAGGGGTGTGGAGTTATGTGCCTGCTTTGTAGGCGTACGGTTTAATATGTAGCAAAACACAATTTACAGCTTCTGCCCAAAGCTCTTGGGGGAGGTCACTGCCGCAAAACATCGCCCGGGCACCTTCTACAATTGGACCCATATCTCTCTCTGAGCGAGAGTTTTGTTTGTGTGTGTATGGTGCTGTTTTCTCAGCATTGATCCATTCTGAAGCAAGAAAATCATGAAATTCCACATTGACGTATTCTGTACTATTGTCTGTATGGAGTATTTGTACACTTTGCTTGTATTTTGTTTCTACAATCTTACAAAAATCTTTAAAACATTGTGGTCTATCACTTTTATGTTCAATGAAAGATACCACTCTATAGCCAGAGTAGTCATCTTTGATAGTAACAAAGTACTTAGCTCCTCTTACAGACTCGACTGGCATGACTCCAAATCACTATATTAACTCACCAACCTTCATTTTCTGGCAGGTTGGGTTGTTGAACGGGAGCTTGTGGTTCTTTCCATATGCACAGCCAGGGCAAAAGAAATTGTCTGCATCACTCAGATCTACACCCTCGGCTAAGCCTTTTGAGACTAACTCCTTCAAAGCTCTANTTTTGAGAGTAACTCCTTCAAAGCTCTAGCATTGATGTGGTCGAGGCGTTCGTGCCACAGCTTCATACTAGTCTTGAATGACAGAATTGGCTTCATTTGAGGTTAGTCTGAAAAAGCATTTTATACAGGTTATTTGGCTGGCGTTCACTACACGCGACCAACTCTTTCTTTATCAAAAACCTTTCAAAAAATTGTCTGATTTAACAATTTTCATTTCTAGCTTGGTGGTTTTTCCTTCAGACATAAGGTTCTTTTTCAGGTTTGGAACAAATAGGACGTCTCTAATGACCGAGTCATACCACTGGCCATTCAGCAATTTTTGGAATCATCACATCACCTTTCCCTTTGACAAAAAGCTTGTGGTTGTCACCAAGACACGCAAAAGAACCATCCCTAACCTCTTAAAACTTGTCAAGGTAGTGTCTGTACCATGTCATGTGGCTGGAAGCCCCACTATCCATGGTCCAAGTATTTTCTTCAGAAAAAGAAATAGATGCATTTGCTTCCTCAACATTAAAGGCAGAAAAATTTGACTGGTCAGCTCTGCCTTTATCAGAAACTGATAGATTTTTCTTCTCACTCCGGCAGTCACGGGCAAGGTGGCCTTTACTTTGGCAGTTGTAGCAGTTAAGTTTTCTTATGATTTGGTTAATTTATTTTCCTGCTTCATAAAATTGTGGTTTATGTTCACAAGATCTAGTTTCTCGGTTAGCTATAGAAGCTAAGGCAGTTTCCTGCTCTTCTCCCTTAGTCAGGCTCGCCTCTTCACCAATCAGACGTGACGTCAAATTGGCAATGGTTTGTTTGTCCTCACTCATGGAAGGCCAGGCCTGTCTGAAACTCTGATATTTCAGAGGTAGACTACTCAAGATCTTGGCCATGATAACTAGATCGCTGACTGAATCTCCAACCTCTTTTATTTGTCAGGCAAGAGCTTCCACTTTGGCGTTGTGTTGAACCACTGAGTCGGCCGAGCTCCACTGATAATGATAGAAACGCTCGTAAATAGAATCTAGTTTGCTTAGAATTTCATAGGACGATTTACAATTAAGGCAATCCTGAGCTCCATAGCTGAGGTAAGGATAAACATAGCTACGGCGTCCCTTTACTGCCATAGGTCGATTGCCTTATTTGCATTTTCAGTAGGCATAGCTTCCTCAGCTTTTACGATTTTGAAAATACCTTTGGGGCGTAGAGTGCATGTCAACTGTAACTTCCACTGCTGGTAGTTACGACTATTAAACTTATTAACACTTGATATGTCGATCTTTTTCGACATGTGACTAAAGTTCATTGTTAAGATTGTCATATTCTTACAGAAACAGACTCTATTTAGTAAATAAACTTATTTGCGTACAATTACTTGAAACTTCACTTTTTCATTTGACTGATAAACATGAATGTTCTCGTTAGAATGTTCACTCAAATATTGTGACACTAAATTTAATGTGCTCATGAAAACAAAGTTTCTTGCAATGTTAACAGCTCCGGCAGTATGAATAGCTCAATCAACAAAATACTACGAAACAGATTTGTTTTATCTTTAGGGAACCAACAACGCATTAGGAACTAATCCTGGACCCATAACCTTTAAAAGTGTTGAAGTAGAATTATTTTTTGTATTAATTCTTCATTTTTTTTACAACAATCAACAAAACAAGACCCATTTGATTTACAATAGTTAACAAGATTAACATCAAAGTGCAACAATATACAACATGGGTATTTAAACGCGAATTACTATATTCTGACACAAATATCTCTAAAGGGGGGCCTGAAAAAAAATTAAAATTCTGGCCAGGGATACTCTTACTAATACTTAGTAAAAGCAATTAGTTTTGTTTTGAGGTTTGCGCTGATGTTCTTGCCACAGGCTGTCAAATATCAAATATCTCTAAAATCTCTATGCTTCTCAGAGCAGGCTCCCTCTGACTGCTTTCTAACTAAAAAAATACAATCTTGACTGTCAATAAGCAAATTTTAGTAAATAGGCTATATTAGAGATATTTGTTAAAAGAGTAGACCTAATAGTTTGTTATGGCATATCTATAGTAATAGTAAATTGAATATAATTTTAGAAACTATTTTTTTTTTCTATGAAAAGTTGCACTGTGAAACGGGGAAGAAATGCACCTAGCACAACTTTTCAAAAAAATATGATAACTTTATCTATTTTAAATTCTTTTTACCCTTATAAAATAAGCCATTTTAGGCCTATTATCATATGCTTGCACATACATTTTAGAGATATTTGACAGCCTGTAACATGAACATCAGCGCAAACCTCAAAAGGAAACTAACAGGTTTTACTAATTACTAATTAATATCCCTAGCCAAAATTTAAATATTTTTCTTAAGGTCCCTCTTTGGAGATATTTGACCTTGAAATTCTCAAATTTTGGAACTAAAAATCGGCTGTAAGGGCTTAAAACCCAGAATTTATTTTACCATGCCTGGAAACCCTTAGTTAAACATGGTGGCTACAGACAGGGAAAACCTGGAAAAGTCAGGGAATTTTTGAATGGCATGGAAAACAGGGAAATGTCAGGGAATTTAACTGAAAATAAGGAAAAGTCAGGGAATTAAAAAATATGTCTAAAAATCTCATTAATTTCACAACCAAACACTAAAACAAAAGTTAATAATACCTAAATAAATAACATTTTAATTTTTAAAATAACTGATAAAACTGTTTGTTTAGTATATACAAACTTTTTTAATATGTGATCAATAATAAATAAAACAAGCCATCATCTACCATTAAAACTGGAAAAAAAGTAGTCAGAGAAAATGAAAAAAATTTCCCTGGAAAAGTCAGGGAATTTTGTAAAATGTGTTTTGTAGCCACCCTGTTAAAGCTTTTGCAAAAAAAAAAATCCATCCTGTGGTTTCAAGCCCTTTATAGATTTTACAGACCTTTAAAATTGGCCAAATTGCTCATTATAATGGCTAAATTCAAAGTCCAAGTTGACAAAGTCTTATCCCAAATGTATAAACATTTTCTGAAAGGTATTTTAAGTAGTTTAAGGCAGTGAAATCCAGAACTTATCTTTAATAGAAACTACACAACAACCTATTTTTAAAACCTTTGCAAATGCTCTTTTTTGATTACTGCGGTGAAGAAAAATGGGTGTAAATCCAAGATGGTGGCAAAATAAAAAAATTTTAGAAAAAATTTTGAGCAGGTCACTAGCAAGGCCACCTATGCAGGGTGTCCAGCGACCTGGAAAACCTGGAAAACAGGGAATTGTCAGGGAATTTGCTTGGTCATGGAAAAGTCAGGGAATTTTATTAAATTTCTGGAATTGTTACATTTTGTCTATAAAAAGCCTCATATTTTGTTTCACAGTAGTCAAAATAACACTTTTCTTTCGGTTAGTCCCTGCCTGGAATCACTTTCACACCATTGTCCCTGTTGAGCAAACTAATATCACTTCTCAAGGTCAACAAGTGAGTTTTGTGTCTTTCCACCTTCTGTCAAAGTTAAGCCATGGTTATTCACATGCGCGAAATTTGATTAGACCAACATTTTAAGTAGAAGGAACTACGAATGACTCTGTCTCACAACTATTTTAAATCGTTCTTGCTTGAGGCAATCTCTTAATGGCTCAATACGATTTTACTGAAATCTATTTTTAATTTAAAATAGTCCATTCCCCGGAGACAGAAATCGCTTAGTCCCTTTATTTAGTGACACAATTTCAGAATGTGTATGTATATAGGGAAAAAAACCACTATATTAATCTGTGATCTTAAAAAAAAATATTTTCGTAATATACTTAATATTGATATATAGTGGACTGGAAAAAAGTAAATTGGATCTGGAAAACCTGGAAAAGTCAGGGAATTTCAAGATATAGTTTGGCTGGACAGCCTGCTATGGTGAAAAAATAAAAAATTAACTAGATGGTCAAGCAATCACCCCTGTGGGATTTGACATGGAATGACTGCAAGAACATGCGAGACCATTACTGAACTATTCAAGAACTCATAATTGACACCAAGCACACTAGGTCTATGATTACCATTGCAATATTTTAGTTGGGTTGTTCTATTGCAGGTGCGGTCGTGGAGGTCATTGGTCCAAAGAATGTCCCAGGGCAGGGTAGGTATTGTATTTTCCATTCTCGGACAGTTGGAAAGCTACTAAAATACTCTCCATATTCATCGGTGTCACAAATGTGGTGCGAAGGGAAACAACCTTCATGGCATAACAGTTTTTTAGTAACTTTCAAATTATCAAAAAAGACCAAAATTATTGTCTCCATAATAAAGAACAATTATTTATCTTTTCCTGGACACCTTTATAATCCTTATTTTCTTTGGTTTGTTTGGTGTCTAGTTGCCTTAGCTAAATTGTTTTTGCTATTTGGTTTTACTAGGATGGGCGGCCCTGACAGAAATGGTTTCCGTGACAGGATGTTTGGGCGGGAGCCATATCCCCCGCCTCCTCCACCACCATTCCTCAGAGATAGGATGCTGGGACGTTTCAGTGTATGTAATCCTCCTAGAATCAATCCATACTCGACAAAATTTCAAGTCTAAAAAATAACTTTAAGCAAGTACTTTGGACTAAGGCTGGAAGTAAAGCTGTTTCCACTTATAATGTGGAATATAAACTCTACCTACTAAACATTTCCTGTTTTTTTATATTATATAAAAGAAGCTTTTGGAAAAAGGACCTAACACAAACGTGTTTCTCAAGCTTATCAAGGCAAGAATTTAAAAAAAAAATCAAAAGTTTTTTTATGGCATGTATACTATCAATTTAATCAGAGCCTGTGTATTTGCACCTTCTAACTTTTGGTACAAAAACCAAGTTTTTCTTTGTCTTGTATAGTGTGTAAAAGCATGTGAAGATTCAAAACTTTGACTTGGCTTCGAAAAAAATTGCTCCGACTTTGTTTGGAAAAATTCTGGATTCAACTACAATACTTTGCTAATGAAAATATTGACAACTAAAATGATAAATTATGGTCATTTACTGCCATTTTGACCTGTGAAGTATACTTAGTCTACCCTAAAAGGTAGCCCACAGTCTTTGACGGATTACACTATGACTCTATCTTATTATATAAGACATAAGTAAACTAATTGAATGTTTTAGTAACTTGATTTATCAACTTTTGAAGAAAAAAAACCCCTTTCAGAATGGTTTTAGGGCATTACACAATAAATGTAAGCACATATTAAAGTCTAAAACACTGACAAAAATATTTGAACTTTTATTCGGCTTTAAAGAGTATTTCATATATATATGTATATATATACACACACACACACACACACACACACTCTAAATGATAATATATATATATATATATATATTCCACTTTTCCATTTCCGAGTGAATTAAAATTGAATGTATGAAATTAACCCAGTTCAAATATTTTTGGTTGTTTTATGCTTGAAAATATATATCATATGACTATGCACTAAAACTTTGGCATTTACCTGAATCTAAGACCCCCAGTTTTTTAGTGGCTCTGGATAGATTTTTTGTAAGCGTTTGTTTTTTGTGACACTTTCACTTTCAAAATGATATACAGAAAATAAAATAATATAAAGTAAAGAGATATAGGAAGAAAATGGACAAATATACAACAAACTGTTGCTTTTACAAAAAGAAGATAAACACATTTCACATGTTACAAAGGGTCTAACCGATAATCACTAAAAAATTAGTGATAATTAAACAATCATCTTTATTCTTATTTCAAAACCAATTATCTAAGAACATCTAATCAAAGATAATAATTTATTGATATTAATCAAAAATTAGATATTTGTGGAGTTTCATGAATTGAAATTCAAGTTCGGCTTCGCTAAAATTGTCTAGTAAACTCTATGTATTATCGATTGTTTGTTTAAAATCAATTCGAGTTTTCTCATCACGTCTCACTTGACAAGTAATGAATTATCAAATTGTTAAGTATTTATTTGTTTGTAAATCTATTTTGATTATTGTGAATGGCTGAATTTTGTATTTATTGCAGGATGGTTTCTACAGTGACTACTATGACCGCAACAGATTCGAAGACACCCGCGACTTGTTTGAGCGTCGATTTCCCCCTTTGCCCCCGCGTGACCTAGGGCCATCACTGCGTGGCAGGGATTTTCTGCCACCCCCTCCACTACCCCCACGCCCACGCGAATCACTGCCTCCTCCCCCTCCCCTAGGTCTAAGTCGCTCATCAAGCTCGCTACGAGAGTCGTCATTTGACCGCGGTTCATCTGAGTATAGCATCTTCAGTCGACGCTCCCCCACTTCAAGTACCCCTAGCAGGTTCAGGTGACAATATGCACTAACTGGAGTCTTGGTAGAAAATAGGAATTTTCTGATAGAGGGAGAGGCTTATATTTACTATTTATAGGGGTGTGCAAAGCTTTGAAACTTTGGCTTGACTTTTGAAACAAATATCAGCTTTAAGCTGACTTTGCATTAAAAAAATCCTGCTTTGACATTTACAAAGCTTTGCCAATAAAAATATTGATAGCTAAAATACTTAATTTATGCCATTCTGGCAGTTTAATACATAACAAATCAATATTCACTTGAAAACCGCATTGGTGGTTGTATGATCTAAGGTGCGATTCTTGTAGTAGACAACTGCTAATGACAGGGAGATCAATGTTTGAATCTCAGTCGGGTGTACTGAGGGGGGGTTTTCCCACTTCCTCCACACAATGCTGGTACACTTCCTCTAAATTACACCTTCCTCATCCCTAAACCATTAGTGTAATTAGTACATAAGCATATAACCATATCTGGTAGTAAAATTCAGTGCCAAAAAAGTATATATTCACATAGAGAAAATCTGAACTAGTTGAATTGTAAGTTGTGATAACTTGATTTATCAGAATAAAACAAGATATATCAAATAGTTGCTCAATAAAACACTTTTCACATAATCTTAGGCACAACGTTATATAAATAACTGCAATGGTTTTTTTTCGGCCATAAAATAACTAACAAAAAATATTCCTCTGATTTGGCTTTTAGAATAGCTTGGAATTGAAAAGTGGACTTTGCACACCCCTAACTATATAGATTTTAAAAAACTTTTATTTAGTGTAATCATTTGGTTTTATGTTGATACATGTTCTATGATTACACTTTATAACACAATTAATGATTTTTTGTAAATGAATTATTTTGATTGATATATCTTTTTAATCAAGTATGAATTTTTTTCTGTGGATTTGCACATTGACCATAATTGTTGCATTGATGAGGATTTTGGGGCTGAATTGCTAACCGATCTGTTGAGGGTTATTTTACACAGATTTATCAAGGGGTTTTTTGTCCTCTCTAACCCTTAACCCTTGGATTAGTTACTTGGTTAATCTCATAATAAAGTAGTATTCACAAATCATTCAAGTAAGTAAATCAAATTTAGATTGGTTTAGAAATAAATAAACTCAAGGTTTTACAGTTGGTGAATTACTAAATTGTGTTTCTTAATATAAAAAATTTAAAAGTGCGCTGAGCTCTAGTATTAATTGGTGACAATAATGAAACACATTTTAATAGCCGTGTGATTTCTTAAACATAAAATAACAGGGTGTGTACTGGGTCACCAGACTCACGAAAAAGTTAATAGTTGCAAAAAAAAGTCACGAATTTTCAATATTTTAATCAAAAGTCACAAAAATATTGTTGTTTGAATTTCCCGCGCATCGTAACAACACAAACTTGTCGAATGTCAAGTTACCCACTACCCATGATGCCATGTGCCAACCGCTTGATTGTTTTTACCATGATACCAAAGACAAGGTTAACGTTCGCCATCTAGTTAAAGTTTAATGTTGCGTGTGAGTGCATTATGCCTATTTATGCATTATATAATGTTCAATCGTTTAACGAAGAAATTTTGTGGTCATAAAAGGTCACCAAAATGTCAATAATTTTGGTTTGTCCAACTCAGTAGACACCCTGAATATAGTAAAGCAACATTCAAATTTACATGCCAGCGAAGAACGCATAAAGAATCTGGATAATTGTGCTGTTGCCAAAGGTCTTATAATGGTACCTTTCTTTTTTCCAGCCGTATGTATGAAGATTTTAGCAGGGACAGTTTTGATGACAGAAGGTAAGTTAGTTTTGAACTACTGTCCAGTTCCTTTGCATGCCTACTTTATTTCTTAAAAACCATTTTCACTTCAACAACTAGTCGGAGGATGTCAAACAGTTGTACTGCTGGAAGTCAAGAGGCCAACCGCATCTTGGAATTATATATTAAGCAGCTCTTTAAGTAAATACGGTTCTCTTTTCTACCTTCTTTCACTTATATGTTAAGGTGAATGATGCCTTTCATCTTAAAATAAATTAAATATCTTACACCTTTATGTTAGATAGTTGAAACCATTAAAAGCTTGTACTGATTTTCCTGTAAACATAAATGAAGATATTGGATTTAAAGTAAACATATGAACTTTTCATAAATATATCCATTCTTGAATTATCAGTAATTTAATGGCGTTACCAAACCAACCAATATTGATCTAAAAAGAATGCTTAGCAAATAATTGTGATTTTTCAAAAAATTCTAGTTCTGAAAACAAAACTTTGTGTTTAGCATTACTCTTTTTATATTTGATTTAGTTCATTTTGGAACAAAAACATTATAAAATTTTGATCATCTATTATACTATGTTCCTATTCCATTCCTTCGACGATAGTAAAAATAATGTTATAACTAAATTAGTTCATTAACAACTTAGCCGAAATTTTTATTTGATACATGAAAAGTTAGGTTACGTTATGTTAGGATAGTTTTCAGATAAACATAATATTAAATATTGTTCTAATTATTACACATGTTTAATGTCTTCAGCGCCATTGGAATTTCTTGGCTTTGGAGTTTCCAATTATGTTTTTAAAAATATTAACTAATTTTGCTCTCATTTGAAACTTGCTATTGTGTTGTATACATACTAAAAAAAATCTTTAATCCAATAAAGCATAGAAAAAGTATAAAGAATTCTGATCTCTTTGTGTCCAGGAATCGAAGCTGGGATGCTTAGCTCAGTAGGCAGACACGCTACCGACTGAGCTAAGGTTTCAGATTTTTACTATAACCATTATTCTATTATATATGTGGGTGTACAGAAAAAAATGTTCTGTAAGTTCATCAGCAAAATTGCTGATATTCTTGGCCCTAATATTTAAATTTATATTTATTGCAAAAAAAAATGCATATTCTCTTTTCCAAACAATAATTTTAAGAAAATACTTGTCTATAAGGTAAGGTTATATTGTTTATCATCATATTGTATCTCAAATTTGACCAGTCAACAAATTGTACATCTAAGCCCCCCTCTACTCTCAAACTATTTAATCAAAACTAATGGCGACCAGGATCCTAAAAGTTTGAGAATTAATTTATTTGTTTCTCTTTGTTGGTGAGATTAGCTATTTCCTGAAACAAGGAAAGTTTAGGGCAAGAAACAAAGTGAGGCTGTTTTGTTCTAGCGGCTATTATTGCTCATTAACATTGTTAATCTCTTTTAGGCAGTATTCTTTGTCTTTAGCAAGCTTTGGGGGGGGGGGGATACTTAAATGCTTGTGGAGAGAGATAAAAGTTGTGTGTTTGACTCATTTTGTTCTTTCAACATTTATTTGTAATGGGCCCTTACACAATCAGTCAGTCTTGTCAGTATTAATAAAGTAATAATTAATACTGGCAGTCTGATTGATCGTGTAGGGTCAGTACTGAAGGACAGACTTATGAAAATACTGATGTGATTCGAATTTTCTGATGACATCAGTCTTGCGCAAGTGGTAAAAGAGAGTGGCAGTAAGAGTGTGTGCGTGAGCTCGTCAGCTCATTAGTTTCCTTCAGTCTCTGTAGCAAACATAAACTGCACATGCCTTTTCTTATCATCCATGTTGCATGTGTTCGGCCTCGTTGTAAATACTGATGCATACTGACAGTCTGACTGATCGTTTAGGGGCCCTATTAGGTTCAGAAAGCGAGAGACCTTGAAATATTTAGATAAGGACAGATATATATCTACTTTACCATTTTTTGCGGTGGGAAGAGAGAGGAAGTAGGTCAACTTGAGCGATCAGCCTGTCTGCTAGGCAGGTAGTAGAGATTAAAAGGGTGTAGGGACACAGATTTTTCACTTACATTTAAAAAATCCATTTCAAGGAGGTGAAACTTGTTTTGAGTTCAAAGAAATCACTATTCCATATTTTTGAGTTCATGAAATAAAACAAAGGCATTTATAGGCGAAATGGACGTATTCCTCATGGATTTTAATAATAAGAGTATTTTAAAATTAATTTCATATTTCTTAGGCAAAATTCCGTTTATAAAACATTGATGTAGCCTAAAAATACACCCTTAGATAATATGTGGGCACTTCTTGTGGTCATAGTTCCTGGCTACAGATGCAGAGGACTCTGGTTCGATACCTGGCGCATCCAAAATTTTGCTGTGGAGTAGTGGGTCTGAAACGGGCTCAAACTAAGCCTTGTGAAGACAAATTAGCAGCTACTTGAATAAAGAAGTAGCAGCTCTGGTTTAGAAAACTGATTATTGGTCAGAAGGCTTGTTGTGCTGAACACATGATGCCCTCTAGTATTTATTACACTAATGGATTAGGAATTGGGAAGGTTGAATTTTTTTAGAGGAAGTGAACCAGCATTTGCGTGGAGGGAGAGTGGAAAACCATTTAGGAAAAACCTCCCCCAGTTCACCCGATCTCCCCGTCCTTGGCGGCCGAGCTCAACACAACTAGCGTGTTGGCCAACTACGCCACGGAGGCGGGTGACCTACAGTTTAACATGGAATCCGAACCACGGTGGAGGCCTGGCATTCCTCACATTCACAAGTTGTCATTAATACACAACTTGTCAGAGGTGAAGGAAGGGTTTGGCAATCAAATAAATCTGTGCCGGGACCGAGGATTGCAACCCGGATCCTCAGCATAGAAGCCTCTGACACCTTACCCCTAGACCACCAGGTCACCAATTGTTAGAAATTTTAATTATTTACAAATAGACCTACATTACACAATATAGGCCTAAACTGTAAATTGAGATTTATTTCAATCATGCTTTCAATTTTAATCAACCCCAACAACCCCTAGGAAAATACAGGTTAAAATCCAGCCAAATTAAACAATCTAGACTCATATTATTGTTTGAAAATCAAATCAATAAAAAAAAATGTAGTGTCTTTTAGTTATTTTTAAAAGTGTTGTTAGAATGAGTTGAGTTTCTAAGAAAGAATGTGAAATAAACAGATTAGGCCTAGTTATCATTTGATCAACTTTAATCATAATTGAAAGATTATAATTTATTTTAGTAAGAAAGTAAAAAATACAAACGGATATATGTAATAAAGACTAAAACAACATGCTTAACAATTAGGCATTAATGAGTTCACTTTCCAATGTATGTTTAAGTATGTTTTTTTTATTATTATATCCATTATTTCTCTTCACGTAGAAAACAAGAAATATATTCGATTCTTGCGATATATCGATTTATGAGAATACATTACAGTAAAACCTTGGATTGCGAGCATAATTCGTTTCGTAAACGTGTTCGTAATACAAAGCACTCGTATATCAAAGCGCATTTCCCCCATAAGAAATAATGGAAACTCAGATGATTCGTCCCAGAACCCAAAAATATTTAATCTACAAATGATTAATACCTTTTTTATTTTCGTTATTTAAATGTAACTACTGTAATCAAATTTATTAATTAAATTTAATCGTGAATGGTGTGAGGTAGATGAGAGAGAGAGGAGAGGAGGAGGTGGGTTATAGTTTAGGTCGACTTTTACTGTCACTAACGGAATCACTGCTATATTTTGGCTCACTGGAATATTTTTCTTTTTGTGCGACTTTAACAAAGAACCTATCAAATGAAACTGCTCGTATTGCAAGATATCGCTCGTTTATCTAGTTAAAATTCATTGAACATTTTTGCTCGTCTTACAAAACACTCGCAGACCAAGTTACTCGCAATCCAAGGTTTTACTGTATATTTAAAACACAAACATATTTTCGACTCCAATATGTTCATTCCCATTTTATAAGGCAGGACTACGTTTGAATATTTTTACAATTACTTCAATAACATATTTTAAAAAAATAATAAACTCTTAGTTAAAATCAATTTAAAAACAAATTATGAATTAGCAAGTGGTTATTTGATTCTTAAAACTCGAGAACGCTTACTAAGTGATCAGATTACCAGAATTGATTTTAAACAAACAATCGATATACAATATGTAAGCCGATAGGCGTAAATAAACAGTTTTATCGATGTCTGACTGTCAATAGTGTTTATTTTTTATGAAACCTAACAAAATGTCTAACTTAAGGATCGTTTGCAATAAATTGGGGTTATTTGCATAGTTGTAGACAATTAAAACCAGTTGGGTACTAAGAATTAACAGTACCTTTATTTTAATCATCACTCTCGCGAGTAAATATAATATACGTCATGGCGGCCGACTTGTATAACGTGTAATGTGTTCTTATTTCTGTTTTAAAAAAAAGCACTAATTTGTTCTATTTCGAGTTTATTTGTAATTCTGGTTTTGATTTTCAGTTTTTGAAGAGTTTTAATGTGTTCATTAAAATATTTACATGATCGTTCGTGAAGTGAAAGTTTTAGAAGTGAGCATGTGCCGAAATGGTCAAGTCTAAGTTTCCCATAGAGGCGGCAGGGTAGGGTAGTAGACACGTAAGATTTTCCACACCTAACAAATATTTTTTTTTTTTAAATAATGATTTTATTCATGCAAATCTCTTTTGTCCGACAAAATAAAGATTACGGATTAAGTTGTGCTTTTCAAGTAGGCCTAACTAAGTAATTTTTGAATTCAAAATATGCTTTTTTTTATGAGGTGAAAGATTCGACCATCGAATCCTCGAATCTCGAATACTTGTCAGGATTCGGTGAATTCGAAGATTCGAGTGGCCCATCTCTACTTATAACCATGAGGATTATTAACAAGAGCATAGTTACACATATTTTCAAAAATCTCTAATGTAGAGAAAGAGAAAGTATGTTAGAATAGTCGGACACTTGGTTCTGAAATAAAATTTTTGTTGAGTTGAATTCTGTACTTGTCTCACCTACATTAACTTGTGTGCTTCTCAAATTAAAAAACAAAGATTTATTTATTTTATTAATTGAAGATATTCAATAATTGTTTTTAAAAAAATGTATTTGGTTCACTCTCTAACTTTTTTTTTTAAACCCGCCTCGGTGGCGTAGTTGGCTAACGCGCCAGTTGTGTTGAGCCAGACCACCGAGGACGGGGAGATCGAGGTTCGAATCTCGGTTGGGAGAACTGGGGGTGGTTTTTCCTAAATGGTTTTCCACTCTCCCTCCACGCAAATGCGGGTTCACTTCCTCTAAATTCAACCTTCCTATTCCTAATCTATTAGTGTAATTAGTACTTAAGCATATAACCCGAACGGGTAGTAAGACGCGGTGCTAAATAAAAAAACTTTTTTTAAACAAATCTGAAATTACAAATAAAGGTATATATTAGCAATTTTTTTGTGGCACTCGCCATGATACTTGTTATTGTTAGTGTTAGAATTATATATAAAACAATATTTTCTAACAAAATATGGGCTTTTATAAATCATTGACATTTGTCAGTGGGTATGACTAAATTTCAGGTTAACTTAGTCTGATTTATTAGTGGCAAGGCCAGGGTTGGAATTCAAATACCCATCCCACAAGTATAATCAAAATTTATAGCCTAAACCATTTGTAAGATATAGTGAGAAAGCTAATTAAATTTAGACCAATGAATATTTCAAAATAAACATAATTTTTTCTGGTCTGTGGCAAGGTCAGTTTAGTAAAATGCCTCCAGCTGCCTATTTCTTTCCACCTTTCTTTCTCCTTTATTTGTTTCCATTCTTTTCTAAATTTTGCTTTTATTTGCTCAGACTTTTTCCTACATCCTTCAGCTCTATCACTCTTCTCCTTCTTGCAATTGTTTTTCTTATCCATCCTTATTACATGACCTCACCATCTGAGCCTTCCTCTACTATTTCATGTACCTCCTATACCCAAACTCTTTCGTGGCTAATGTCATTCCTAATCCTGTTTCTCCTTGCAATAAAATTTGAATCTGGAAAAATGTATTTATTTTAATCTAGTTTTAATAATCTCTTACCCGCTTCAATGGCCGCGTGGTCTAACGCGCTAATCTTGTGTTGGATTAGACTGTCGAAGACAGGTGGATCGGAGTTTGATTCTTGTTGGATGCACTGCGGGTGGTTTTCCTAAATGGCTTTCCACTCTCCATGCAAATACAGGTGCATTACCTCTAAATTAGGCCTACCTAATCCCTAGCCGATTTGTGTAATTAGTACATAGGTGTATAACCTTAATAGGTAGAAAGGCGCGGGTCTAAAAAATCTCAACTTTTGTATCATAACTGTATTTTCATTTTTATTTAAACACTGAAAATTATAATGGTTTTTAATGCTTTAAAACAAATTTTATAAGGTGCTTTTTTGCTTCCTGGAGATGCCATTTTTAACTACATTCATTGTTTATATACTCTAGAGAGATTATTAACTATTGACAAACATTAGAAGAATGGACACTTTGCCCTGTTTCATCTGCACATAAACTTTTCTGCTTCGGCTGCTTGTAGCACCTTGTTAGCTTGTTGAGCCATACAAAAGCGTCTTTCTTTTAATTAGTTTGTGATGACCATGCTCATTGATAAAGGAAGGAGTAGTAGACTGTTCTTCACTCATCGCATCCTAGCTGTATTGATAAATAAACATGAAAGAACATCTATAAATTATGATGAGCTAAAAGAGATTGAATGCTAGAGTTCCAGAAAATGAGTGAGAATTGAGAAATTGTGTCATTTGTTCTTTCTCCACAGTACACGCTAGTAAACAATTAATCTCAGCATGAGTGAAGATAACAAAAAAGTTATTTCTTTTGATACCAGAGTGAGAGTACTAATATCAGTAAAATTATATGAAAAGAAGTATCGAGTAAAAAAAATACTTGTATCAAAAGTAAAATATTGATATTAGTAAATTATCAATACTTTTTTCACATCTCTACCTCCCCCCATACTATCAAATAATCAGCAAACATCATTGCTTTCGTTATTTCCTTACCACTTTATTCACTCCCATTACCATTACAAAGAATAGGGACTCCCCTACTTCACAAAATTTTGTATTTGATCAACTTTGTCCGACATTTCTCCATCTTAACACAACTTAGGTTATCCTCATACACACTACTCACTACAACTTCTCCTTCCACTCCATTGTTTTCCATGCTTTATTTCTAGCCTTCTCCACATTCATAAATGCTACTACCAACACGTTTCCAAATTTATACTTTTTTTTTCATAAGATGCCATATAGCATAGATCAACTCTACAGACCGTTGCCTCTGTAGACATTGACATGATAAGAATGATTAAAATTATCCACAAGTTTTACAAAGTGAGTCACATAGAAATTTTACTGAATTTTTATAGATTTGTTTTTTCTGGTTTTTTAATATTTAAACTCTGAATCTTGGGAATCCATCTGCATATGCTTAAACGTGAACTGAAAGTGATCAGGAAGATAGACTAGGTCTTAACACAGGTAAATTTTCTTGTTAGCGAGTTCCAACCCATCTTTCTGAGTTGGTTCCCTTTCTTGCCACTTAAATTTTTCTATTCTCACGTACATTTCTTTTAGTCATTAGGCACTTATTTGTATGGATATATAAATAGTTATCTTTATTATACTAGCGCAAATTGTAATTTGTGTCGAGAAGGCAATATTACTTTGACCATTTTTGGAATATAATGAAGCCTTTTTCGATTCCCAAATAGGTTTTATTTCAGGATTTCTAAAAATTAACTCTGCCAATTATTTTACCTACCATTCCATATGTTTAACTTTGAATGTAATTTGTTTGTAGGTCTTGGAAGCCAATGTCCAAATCATTACTAGCACAATTTTATTCAAAAGAAAATTCTATAACAATTCTTTGCTAAAGCACTAGAAATCTAAATAAGTTTGTTGCTTGCTCATCTCAGACACACAAAGCCCTCTACTACTGGTGTGCAAAGAATATATACTTTTGTGCAAATTTTTTTATCCATAAGATTATCAAATACTTTTATAGCTTTATAATTCTGATATTGGGTATTTATGTGAAGTCAAGTGTTTGAATGTGTATTTGCACAATTTATGTAAGAATTTGTCGCTCTAGTAGTGGTAGTTTGTTTTACATATGCATGGCTATAATTTCTATTGCTTTTTTACTAATCCTTTGTGCAATATTTGATACGACTAACTAACCCTTGGAGAGTGACTTGAAGACTCGATTCACTCTTTACATTTACAAAGAATCTACCATGCTCAGTTGAGAATTCTTCATTTCATTAACGGCTGCCTATTTCTCCTTATCCTTCATCTTTTGGATTGGTGTTGCCAACATGTATGTACTGGTACAAGGTAAATTTGAATTAGTTAAAGACCTCATTCTCTTGTGTTCATGTTATTTGTAGAGGAAGAATTTAGAGCACGGTATTTCTTCTATTTTTCAATTTATGTGGTCTTGTCCCTAACCTAATAATGAACGCATTGTAAACACCTTGTTTGGCGGGCCGTTTTTCTAATTGTAACTTTGTTCTGTGTTAGACCGACTGCCCGTGGAGGCTCGCCCCGACGCTATGCACCGTATTAAGACGTCCGTCATAATATGCCGTCGGTCGGGTGGAAACGTTCGCTCGTGCGGGAAGCCTTGGAACGAACGTGTTGAAGACGTGGCGCGGATCGACGGGACTACCTCTCACCGTCTCTCACTTGCTAGCTAGCTATTTGTCTTTTATTCGGGTGAACTCTTTTAATCACTAGAACATTTTGTCTTGTTACACAGTGATAATATAATCAGTCTTTAAATCACAGTAGTGATGGTCAATTGATGTTTACTTGATGCAAGAGATGTAATGTGAATTAGGGCTAAATATCGTGCATTGCAAGCTTTTTTCTTTCTTTTTTTTTTTAATTCTGCACAGGTGTCAGATGTTCACTTAGTTATGACTGAAGTGACTGTTATGAACGCCGAGACTTGCAAGTCTTAGTTTTTAAATGTTTAGTTTTTAAGCTATCAAGCTGTAAATTGACGCCCTTAAACTTTTTTCTTGCAATAACTGCTCGATTATTAATTGACTTAAGTAATATGTTGTATAACTGATTTGATCGTGTATTCATTTCTTTACACGATATTGTATGTGTGATTTGTTATTCTTGTAAAGTTTTTATATGGGATACCCTTTTGGTTCAAGCCTGAAGACTCTTTGAGTTATCTACTTCCTTTTATATTTGGATATCTTGGTTCATATGTGCATTCACCCCTCCCTCCTTTTAGTTCTTCTACCTCATCCACTTTCCTTGCATACTGCTTGTGTTTGATGGATTTTTATAGTTGTGTTACAGACCAATTTGCCTTTAGCGTCATATGTTTTACGGTTGAAAGTTGGGCTTGGTTATTTCTCAGCCCCTAACTGCAATCAACATGATAAACTCTTAATTATGTTTTTAAATAGTGAAAATTTATGAAACTACAATATCATATTTTTTTTAATAATCATATACACTTACTAAATAGGTGCACAAACCAACACTTCAAAGATCTAAATTAATCCCATTTAAAAATGCTCATTTTAGATAAATTATTATCCTCTTAAGTGTGTGTGTGTGTGTGTGTGTGTGTGTGTGATGTTAACGGCCATTTCTTTATATTTCCCTCTTTGTGAATGACATATTGATCATTGGGAACTTTCATTTTAGAGTTTCTACATAAAGTACTGGCTACTAAATAGTAGGAAAGTTTACCACAGGTTTATATGAATCTATTGCTGGTGTCTGTTGCTCATTCATTCATATATATACATACACTATAGCCAATTATCTTATAAGTAAATGTGTGGTGTTTGTGTCTGTCTGTTTGGTAAATGTTAATTAATATGACACATAGCTTACACAGACTTTGGCTTGACGAACACTTACTGATTTGCCAGAAAATAACCAATGAAAACTAATTCAAAATGCTTGTATGGTCTGTAGCACAATCACTCCTAAGTTTCCTGCTTCCCTCTTTGTTTTATTAAGGTACCCATTTTTCTAGTTTCACTCTTAGCTCTAGTTAGTCAGTATTTCTCCGGTACTAGCGAGTTTTCGGTAATTCTGTCCGGGAACACGCTGAGAAGGCTTCCCGTGTGCCGGTCCGACGCGGTGCTAGCTCGCGCCCGGTCAATATTACTGTTACAGTTCATAAGTGTCACCCCTGGATATGTTCACTTGATTTTTTTTTAACATTAATTTAGTTGTAGACAGTGTATTCAAATGAACTTATTGTATATTTACATTTGAGCCAATAAATATACTTCTTTCATATTTGAGTTATTTTATTTTTTGTTGATTGGATTTTTGTGGATTGATTGTTGTTAAAAGGTAAGTTTAAAATGCCAGCACAAAATATCACATTTTTTAAAGAAATTTAACAAACTATTGGGTGTGTAACAAGTCATCAGAGTAAACAATTAAGTCAGACTTAAGAGATGGTTGGAAACCACTTTTTCTAGAAATTAAATCTTGGAAAACATAATATTGTGTGATGTTAAATTTTTGCATAGTGATTTGTTTCTCTTATATTCTGATTTTGTCCACACTAGTTGATTAAATTATTGCTCCAAAGGAGTCGATTAAATCCACATTTCCATCATAGCCTTAAATTGTGCCTAATTAAATTAAACTATGGATCAAGAATGACCTTGACCACAGGATGAATCCTAGATAACTTAGTGGAGAAATATTAGTGCAATAAGCCAAGGTTCCTGGATTTTATTCCCATATATAATTATCATTTTTTGGCTAATAATTAAGTTTCTATACAAAAAGTAATTTACTTTAACAAGAATTTTTGTTCAAATAAATTGTCTTTTATTTGTTTTAATCATGTTGAATATCACTAAAATAATTTCAAAAAATATATATTACTGTAAATATTGAATATTTGAAGACTCATCCCTAAATCAAACAATATTGCTCTCAAGATGAATAGTACACTATATACTGCCACTATGACAACTGAACACATTCCTTAAACACTACATTATCAACTTAGAAGCCTCCATTTTTCAAGAGAAAGAGAAAATTCGTACATCACAAGTATGTTTTAAATTTCAAGCACATACTAGCTATTACAACATTTTTTTTCTATCAAACATGGAAAGTAAATAGATTCTTAAATAGTGTTTTTTGAACATTTATATCCTTGCAAACAGCAAATTATTGTGTTATCCTAATTAAAATAATTCTGTTATTTTTTAAAGCTAACAAATATTTATATTCATTTCTCATATTGAAAAAAAGTTACCCTCACCAATATCTATATCTTATAATTCAAATTATATTTGATACACTTGTTTGTCTTGAATGTATATTTATGTGAATTGGTCTTGAAGCCAGACTCAAGTTGCCTTGTGAACAACTAAACTATAAAGGTGTAATAGTGATAGAACTCAATGTTTGGTAAAGTTGACAACATAATGCTCCAAGAAACAAAACAAAGGGCGGCGCTCATGTTCTAGCAGCTATCGCTGACTCATCACTGTTAATCTCTTTGATAGACAGTCTTCTTCTTTGTTATTTAACAAACTTGTTGGCTGGAATGGGGAGGGGGTTATTTTAACATGTCTTGTAGAGAAACAAGTTGGGAGGAGCTGACTTAATGTGCTCTGTCTATCAACAGTGATTTGTTGGGTTCAGCAAGTGAAAGAGTGTGAAAGGTTTAGAGGACAGATCTATTCTTCTCTTTTTTATTGTGGAAATGAGAGGAAGGAGGGAAAGGAACTAGATTGCCAAGGTCATCCATTTATGAGGGTTCGGTTTCATGCTTGGAGCAAATTGAAGAGGTGCCAAACATTATGTTTTGTAGTATTTTTTTCCTTATACAAATAATTAAATAAACATAATGCTCCAAGAAACAAAACAAAGGGCGGCGCTCATGTTCTAGCAGCTATCGCTGACTCATCACTGTTAATCTCTTTGATAGACAGTCTTCTTCTTTGTTATTTAACAAACTTGTTGGCTGGAATGGGGAGGGGGTTATTTTAACATGTCTTGTAGAGAAACAAGTTGGGAGGAGCTGACTTAATGTGCTCTGTCTATCAACAGTGATTTGTTGGGTTCAGCAAGTGAAAGAGTGTGAAAGGTTTAGAGGACAGATCTATTCTTCTCTTTTTTATTGTGGAAATGAGAGGAAGGAGGGAAAGGAACTAGATTGCCAAGGTCATCCATTTATGAGGGTTCGGTTTCATGCTTGGAGCAAATTGAAGAGGTGCCAAACATTATGTTTTGTAGTATTTTTTTCCTTATACAAATAATTAAATCTAAAACACCATTTTCAAAAGAAATTAACTAAATAATTTCCATCAAAAATTTAATGAAATGCAATATTTTATTGATTGTATTATTTGATATTAATTCACAATTGTGTTATTTGATTTGATAAAAATACTATTCATATACACTTCTATTTATTTTGTTATTGTATTTATTACCTTTAGCAATTTTTTTTTAGCAGCTGGTCTTATTACTCGCTCCGGTTATACGCCTTTGTACTAATTATTCTAGTTTGTTAGGAATGAGGAAGATTGAATTTAGTAGAGGTCTGCCTGCATTTGCGTGGATAAAGTGGGAAACCATTTAGGAAAAACCACTCTTAATATACCCGGCCAAATTCAAACTAAATATCCCCGTCATCGGTAGTTTAGTGTATTGCGAGAGTGGTGCCTTAGACTGTGCAGCCACCGAAGAGGGTTTTAATAATATAGCTTTAACAAATCTTACCATATTAGTTTAAAAATCAATATATTTTAAATCTAAGATTATTCTAAGGAATAATTTTAAAATTTCTCATCCCGATATTTTCACTAATTTCCCGCCCTGAAATAAAGTAATTCCTGTCTATCCCTAAAAATTATATTTCTTCAAAAGCTTATGATTATTTTATGTGAAGATGATGGTGGTGGATCTTATTGAATGTTGTGGTAGGATATGTAGTCTATAACTAGTCCTTTGACCCTTAGAAAGGTGTTTTAGTCCAGCAGTTTTATCGTCGCTCAAAGCACATATGTTTTTATTTGTGCTATGGAAATAGGTCTCGTTCATTTTTCTACCTGGTAGAGCTAGTGTTGCTTCCTACCAAGCAACAAACTGACAAAATAAATAAAAGCGCAGTCCAATTTAAACATACATTTTATTGAAAAATAATACTCATGAGTGGTGTTGACTTACAAAAGGATTTACTACAAGTATTTCTTATATAGAGAGCGTGACGATTATCGGTTTATGGCAGCAACCAAGTGTTCAATTTTTGCCCTGGCGAGGTCAGCATATATTCAGAAAATGTGTGCACAGCCTTAGCCATTGAAATCACAGTAATACGACATTCAAAGAATTTATATAGTTTTTGCTGATTTAAACACTATCTTCCCTATTATCTCATAAGCCAGGAATCAGCTGATAGGTTGCTTCTCGTCGACCAATTAGAGACAATCTTCTTAGATGGTGGTGCCACTAGCGGAGACTAGTTGAACTTCTCTCGCCTGACTCGCCCAATGATGCAGCCCCAACTCCCAAACCTGCAAGCTGACAAAGAGTTTGTCGACTCAAAGCCCAGAGACTGAGTGCGTACAAACTTGTGGACAGGCTCTTGAAAATATTGGTGGAATGTTGTCCTTGTGGTGTTCACAATGCAATCATTATAAATAATTGGTCAACCTTGCTGTCTATAGTTCTGTATTTGTTTCATGAACGGTACATTACTCTTAAGGTTTTGTATGTCATTATTTTCTATTAGCACCTTTCTGTTATTAGATGTTTGTTTCCATTTGAACCCCAACTGCTGAATAACATTCCTTAAGGTACGTATAGAAAGAAAGCAAGCTGCCTGCTTACCAGTTTCCAGCGCATGTAGTGTACACAGAGGACGCAGACGAAAGCCTAAAACCTGCTAGTTGTCACGTGTTATCACTGCTGTCGAGATCCAATTCATCATCTAATGAAGAGTTTTTACTTATTGACATTGTTCATTCAAAATTGAAAAGAAAAAAAAACTATTCATCCAATAAACCGAGATATTTTCACATCATTTATTTCCTCGATTTATGTTTACGTTACGGTTTCAAGCCACTTTCCCTCCTTTGCTTCCTTTTGTACCATATTTGGATTTACTTTTTCGACTAGGTTGTTTATATATTTTTAAAAAACTGTTATGATTGCCCTATGTAGAATCGTTTCCTCACTTCAAGAATCATTAAAATTGTAAAAATATCTTACAATTATTTAAATTCTGTCTTTAAAAATCTCCTTTTGCGCCCCCTAAAATTTGGCATCCTGGGTATTTGCCCAGCTTGCCGAGTTATAAAACGGTGCCTCTTTATACATTTTCATTTATAGGATGAGGAATTTTAATTTTTTTTTATTGAGAAGGGGTAGTAACAAATAACTTGGGAACTAATCCAAATAAATAATGTATAGGCCTATAGTGAAAATTATTTGTGAGTTGATGTGATTTGGTTATCTTGGTCCATTTTAAACATTTATGCATACATAGTTAGGTTAATGAATTAAATAATATACCCTTATTATTTATTACTCACAATCGACACCCATTTCCGTGCTTATTTTCATCCAGCGTTTCTCTACAATATTCCTTTTGGAATGACTTTTCTCTTTTTGTCCCATATAGGACGTCTGTGTAACACACAAGTAATCAAACTTTATATATCAACCATATTTTCTCTTGAACACATTTGTTGGCGCCGACAACTAAGAAAAAAGGTAAATGTTCATCCCGGTAAACTTGTCTGTGTCGAGTACCGGCACTGATAAGCACGAACCTGCTTTCACTTTGAATGGTTCCATTTGTAAACACACACTCGATGACGCATATCAATGCCCATCGGTGCTGGTAGTCGGCAAGCAGGAAACCTGCCTTTAGACACCAAACCCCTTCTTCAAAGTTAATTTTGTATTTCAAAACTTTGAGAATAGATTTTAGCAAATGCCGCTCTTTTTTTTATGGAATTCATATATGACTCATTGAATCCCACACTTGTTAAAGTTATCTACACTACAATACTTTTTTTATGAGAAGTCAAAAAGTTCTCTCCCCATACCCACACACAAACTTTTTTTTTACAGACAGACTACCGACAGAGCTAAAATGTCTGACTACAATTACAACAGTTCCATGTTAAACCTCATCAGCAGTACTTTGCTAAAACAGGATGTCTACTCACCAGAAATTTCTCTTTGCATGGAAAATAAACACACAAATTATAGGCAATATGAATGACTCGACACAGGCATAATTTAAAATATATTGTGATTGAAACTTGCATAAATGGGTTCATAGACATAAGCAGGTTACAGGTTTACTAATGCATGAACATGCTGCAAGCATAGTATATGTTTTGTAATAAGAATTTTGTGTTAAAATAGTAAATAAAGTATGTTAAAATGTTGGATGTATTTTACCATGCTTCAATTCAATAGAATACATTTTAAATATAGTTTTTAATGTTCAGAGAAAGATAGTTACAAGTTTTCTTGGTGAGTTTTATGATTACAATTACAGAACCTTAAAAGTTAAATTTGAAATTAATTTTACTAAATTACTTAGATTGAATGCTTTTTAGAAATAAAAATTGATTTAATACTATTTGCCAAGTCCATGTACTTTTTTATTAAAATATAGGATTTTTAAACATGGAAACAACTGGAAAAACCTGGAATTCTCAGGCAATTTAGTTTACAAGATTTGGTAGACACCCTCTAATAGTTTGCAGTAATCCACAATCATAAAGTATTTTTTACAGAAAATTCTTAGAAGTGACCCTGTCTGGATACTGCCCTGGCATCTGACATCCAGATAGTTGAATTAGCAAAAGGGAAAGCTAATCAAAATGATACAAAATGTTAAAACATGTCACAAAGAAAACTTTTGCTCAGAATATTTTTATTCTTGGTAATTCCCTGTGTGTTCCTCTCTACCCATCAAGTCTAGCAATGTAACCACTAGATCCAGCTACGTAGACTTGTCCTCGAGAGCCGATACTAAGGGCGCTGATGCTGCGACTGATATCACATGAGTCTAAGAGCTTCATGTTACTCATGTCCCATTTTTTGACCTTGGCATCATAACCCCCGCTGTAAACTATTGAGTCCCCCTCTGGGCACAAGGTATTGATGATCATCTCATGAGCCTGGAACCACAAGGGGCTGTCTTAGTATGTTACAGAGCAGTGGTTTTTTTTTAACTAGAGTCAAATCTTAATTTTACCTGGAAATAGAAATTTTAGAAAACATAAGCATAAATGGTAACTTTCTAACACATTTATAAACTTTTTTAGAATAGTGGTGATCAACCTTTTTTGTTGACATACTTCTAGATTAAGAATTAATAGCCAGAGCTATTATTTATGCTTATTAGTGGGGATCACTTCACCTAGATATCATATTCTGAAAATTGAAAAATGACACCTGGACACGGGAATCGAACCCGGGACCTCTGGCTTAGTACGCCAATGCTCTAACCACTGAGCTATCCAGGATTCGTCCCGTGCCCTGGATAGCTCAGTGGTTAGAGCATTGGCGTACTAAGCCAAAGGTCCCGGGTTCGATTCCCGTGTCCAGGTGTCATTTTTCAATTTTCAGAATACTTCTAGATATTTATGTTCAATTTTGTACCCCGAAAGTTGTTGGTGCATAATGCAAGCTATACATATTTTATAATCTACATATGGTAGAACAAATAGTGCTCCCAGATCACATACCCTTACATTCAGGTCTCTTGTGGCTAACCCTAAATATGGTCCTGATTATTCAGTGTTGTCATGAAATATATATATATATATATTATTTTATTATCAGTGTTTATCATGAAATTAAATAATATTAATTTTATGTGCCCCCAAAGATATCTTCGCATACCCATTGGTCTATAGTAGTGATCCTCATTTATTTATTTTTCCCCACGGGCACTTATTTATTGCGAATCTTCACAGCATACTGAACATGGGATTTGGTAACATTGCTGGAGACTTTGGCATATGCACGCACAGAGAAACTTATCTCAATTGAACAGGAAATGTGTGTGTCCTCTATTCCAATGGTGTTCAACCCCATTTGGAGTATTAAGGGGCTTATTGAGGGATTGCCAGAATTATTTTTTTATGGATGACAAAGGATACTAAAAATCTGACTAGGTAAAATGCAGGCTTTGTAATCCTGTAACTAAATTCTGCACTAAAAGAGAACATAAATATCAAGAGAACTATATTTATTTTGGTTTTACTTGTGCTATTACTAATAATGAGGTGGGATGGAAGGGGACCTGGGAAAAGGCCAGTGTTTTTGCAGTTTTCATGGCAAAACATTTTTTGGCCAAAATAAATAAAATATTGCTCCAGTATATAGTTTAATTTTCTTCACATGTTGACATTAATCGTTCCTGAATATCTGTCGAGCACTTTCTAACAAACTTTTTAGATTAAGAGAAAAAGTTGACATTAAATTCCAGAATATCCTTGACAGATATTCAAGAAAATTTGAGGTCACCTGTGAAGAAAATTAAAACACTGTTTATACTGGAACAATATTTGATTTAGTCTGGCCAAAAAAGTTTTGCCATAAAAACTGCAATGACACTGGCTTTTTCTCCTGTTCCCTTCTATCCCACCTTAAATGTGTCATTTTCTTAGAACTACTGGCCTAATGAGAGCACAAAGTCTTCTAAGCTTAAACGACACCTGGATACAACATACTCAATATAGTGAATGAAGAAAAGTCTGTTCTTTATGTCGTAGCTGGCCGAGTTGACAGATGTTGCAAATGTATCCCAACTTATGCTTTATGTACATTATTGCTATACAAAGGATATTGTAGAGTGTGTGAGCCACTTAAAAAGAAAAACAACTGAAGAAACTAGTATCACCTAGATGGATACTTTTTTTTAAAACCTTTAATGCGCTGAATGTGTAGCCATATATACTTATGAAATTTCAGTCCTTAACGGGTCTAAAAAAAGGATTGAGAGGAAGAGTGTAAAAGATTGCTCCTAACGTAGAGATCAACCACTGTATGATACACAAAGAAGCCAAGGTGGCAAAACACCTGGAGGCCAATACAGTGTTGCAAGATGCAATACATGTTGTAAATGTTATCAAGGCAAGGCCATTGAAAAGTAGGCTTTACTCACATTTCACCAAGGAAACATTTTTCGATCATGGCCGAAATCGAACCCGGGACTAGCTCAGACGTGCTAACGACTGAGCTAAGGTGTCAGACTCGGTGATAAACTTTTATTACATATGGAAGTAAAATAGCTCACTTGGAAAAGTGCTGCATCACATCTTTGATTTGCGAGATTAATTAAAGAGTATATCTCATGGAAATAAACTCCTCCCTTTCGAAACATTTATTGGATTAAAAGCAGCTTGCTATTCTCATACATCTACAGATACTTTTGGTCTGAATGTGTCTTTATTCAAGGATGAGATATTCAGTGATAAAATTAGAGCTCTTTCAATAAGTTAGCTCAGTAGGGAAATGAAGTTTAAAATGATTGCTTCAAGATGTGAAGTTGGACCAATAAAATATTTGTTGGACCTGAAATTAACATCAAAAAGTACATAGTTTCTTCAGTTTCTTGATGAAGATCTTTTTTGGCTTAGAAATACATTTTTATTTAACATTTAACTCCCTTTACCATGGCTCCATTTGACCACAAATTGAACTTTAATTGTAAGAACAGACAAGACTCATTAATCACTTAATCATATGCTATTAAACTCTTTGGGAAAATAAATATTAAAGATTACAGACATTTTTCAGTTATTTAAAAAAATTGTATTTAATTAAACTACTTTAAATTATTTTGTATCAACAATAACAGAATATCAAGAATTTCATGGCACACCTTTAACAACCACTATAGAGAGTGATCATCAGGCTTGTCCTATAGAGATGGGCTAAACCCCAGGTAAGCATCATAAAATAGTTTAAACTTTGGATCTGAATGATTTTTTTAGAAGGAAAAACCATTTAAATCTCAAATCTGAAGGGAAAAAATCTCGAATTTTGGATATCTGGATTTAAAGGGCCCGTCCATACTTTCTACCAGAGTGGTAGAATGATAAAATCTATATTTCACGTCAGCTTTGGTATGAAACTTACCTATGTCTAGGGGTTGTAATTTCAAGAAAAGTACTAGAGAACATGCAGTACAAAATTAAATTAAAACTTCTTTGTGTTCACTACTCATGGACATAATTAAAACACTACCCCAAGATTTTTTGGCATCCCTTTTGAGTTTGACTGCTTTGAAGCAATATATAGTTAGTATAGGCATATTGTGACTATTAGTGGCTGTAGAAGGAGCAAAATATTTGGAAAATCTTCAATGGTGTATCCTTAATCTCTGGAGGGAAAAAATCACCTGAAATCCGGCGTGGGGAACGTGCCGCCATCTTGAAAAAAGGCATACAAAATCTGTTTTTCTTATTTATTTCCTAAACTTGCTCTTACGAAAAGAATACAAAAGAGAAAAATGAAAGAAATTTAAATTCTCCATAAAAATGTTCCTAATAGTTTCTTTTCTATCTTTTACCACTAAAAGGTTATGTAATTTTGACTAGGAATATCGTAAAAAATACCTTAATGAACATTTGTTCTAGTAGTATTCCTCCTTTTGGTATATCCTCTAATTTTTTGATAATACGTTACCCCCATATGTAAATTCAAACAAGCAAACTAAAATTTCTCATTACTTATTAATAAGTGAAGTGTCTTGCCTGCTATTGTATATGTGAGAAATTATTTATTGGTTGAGACTCCACTCTCCATTTAATCGACTAGATGTTATGTATGTCGTCAGGAGTGGTTGCGAATAATAGGGTAAATGGTGATATGGCCAAACAAGTGGGGGAAGCTGCCATCAAGAAAGTTGTGGGACTACAATAGAGAAGGTTACTATTGCAGGAAGTTTATTAATTTTGAAGTTGCATACGGAGTGGGTAGTATGACTTGTAAGGAAAACCTCTGCGTGAAGATTAATATGGGGGGGTAGTATGATGTAACATTACCAAAGTTACATAAACATTATGTATGCATTAAAATGGGTTTATATTGTAATTATAATATTATAAATTATAAACTATCGAAATGTATTATACTAATATGCCAAATATTAATTAACTCGCATTCTCGTAAATCTGAACTATTCATAATTCCTACTTTTTAGCTACTGTGGGCATGGCATACGATTATTAAGAAAACAACACATAAACTAGACTATTTTCACATTATTGGTTTATATAAAATTAACCATAACCGTTTTAACCGTACAAGATAGAGGAAAATGATTAAGACCATTTTTATAGAAAATTTAATTATCTTAATATTTGCCCTCTTGTATTTTATTCATAAAAACAACGAGATAAATAAGAAAAACCTCTTTTGTCCACCATTTCTTCAAGATGGCGGCATGTTCCCCATGGTGTATTTCAGGTAATTTTTTTTCCAGAGATAAAGGAGACCTTATAAAAGATTTTCCAGCAAAAATTATTTCCCTCTAGCCACACAATGTCCCTATACTAAGTTTATTTATCAGCTCTTTTTTTAATTGCTACTTTTGAAGTTAGTTTAGTGGAAGTGCAACCACATTAGATGGTAAATCCTTAGTGATGGATCACAAATAGAATACACTTCTTTTATTCTAGTGCACTGGTCAAGATTCTAACATAGGCTCTATCATCTATTATGTGCCAGACGCTTAAAATTGTGTGACCAACAATACTTTTATTTACCAGCTTCCGAGCCAAATCTGTTTTAAAAGTAGCTAAAAATTATTTTTACATGAGTTTAGATGTCGTGTACCATGTGATTTGTTTCACATTTTATGGACAGCTACATAAAAATCTTTATGTATAAATACATTAAAGTAGATCCAGTAACTTTACACTGTCATATAACTGGTAAATCAAATACAAATTTGCTATTATATATTTCACATTTTATAACATTCTATTTGTCAATATTCATTTTAGCCTTCTGGTAAAATAATATTAAGCTTCATTATTATCCAAGTTTTATTTCTTATTATCATATATTTAAGGAACAAAACTTGAAAATAATTAATTTTAAATATATTGATAGTAAAAAATAGGGGTGTATGGGTGTCGAACCATGGAAGTAAACACATATGCACAACATATTAAAAAATATATCGCTCATTTTCACTTGTAATCAACTAAATATAATTTTAGTTGTAGCCCACCTGAATCTTCCCCAGTTCCTTAAAGAAACTTTGTTTGTTGTTGTCATGGACTAAAATATCCCTGGCTGAGCGAGAAACAAAGCAGATCATGTCCCCGACTAAACACATTGGACTGCTGCCTTCTATCGTTTTACGAGTCACTGCATGGCCTTTCGGTCCTGGAAACATTGTGTGATACTATTTTAATAATATATAAAGTTTCTGGTTTATGAAACTATGCACTGACATGCCTTTGTGTCTTTAAATGTAACACCTCCAGAAAAGTCTAAAGAGACTGGCACCTGCTAAAAAGGCTTGAGAAAGTTACTTATTTTAAATCTTAACTTGGAATCAGACCTAGCTCCCAAAATTGCAAGAAATAATTGAATTTAGTAAATTTTGTTGCCAGTGTCCCAAAATACAACCAGACTGCCATTTACCACTTGGGAAAAGTATTTATTTTCATGTCTTACTAGCCATCAAATACTATAAACATTTAATCCCACTTATGGGGCAGGGAACAGAGAGCAGCATTTACGTTTAATATGCCCACATTTGTGTGGAGGGAAGGAAAACATTTGGGAAAGATCACCCCTGGCACCTAACCTAATTCACCGGTAAACTATATTGAATGAGCTTGAAAAGTGTCCACCAGCGTTTATAGTAGTACAATTTTTTTAAAAATAATTTTTTATTCGCTGCTTCTTAATAACCGTTTAGGTGATACACCTATGAATTAGTATGCAAAGTTAGGGAAGGGGAAGGTTGAATTTAGAGACAGTGTGGAAAACTATTTAGATAAAAACACTCAGTTCACCCAACCAAGACTCGAAACCCAACTTCCTAGTCATCGTCAGTCCAGTCTATTGTGAGAGTAACGCCCCAGAGCTTAGACCAGTGCTTTCCGAAATTTTTGCATGACGACACACTACATACCTCTAAAATTTTGTGCGATACCCCACCATAGAAATGAAACTATCCCACACATTAACGATATTTTTCTACCTGTCATATGAGGAGTAAAAACAAACACATATTTACAGGGTTTAAAAAAATATAAGGTAAAGAAACCAACTCAAACATTTTTGCCCTGCGTTTTAATGGCTTGGCGAGTCTTAATAAATTAATTTTATGTTGGGACGAATGTGCGATGAGTTCACTCTCGTGTCTTCATTCAGCATTTTTAAACTTTAACGTTTCACTGTTTTAATATTGGTCATCAATCTTTGCAAGAATACTTGGTCGAAAACTGCAACTAAACCATGCGAGCCTGTTTAGCCAAATGTGGTCAGTCTTCTTGAAGTGAAATCCATAATTTGTCCACTTAATCTTCTTGATGTTTTGACTTCAAACTCCTATCATTTTTAAGCTCTGCAAATTACTCTTCTTCTGCAAGAGAAAGCCCACCAACCAATAGATTTATTATCCAGTCACATGCGTTTGTTTTGCGATCTGGAAAGTAACTTTCAAGCTTATCTCTGAGTAATGTCAAATAGTTATGTCTTTATTTCTTTCTTCAAATCAATTAAACGTGTTTGGGAACATTTCATAGCTATCCTCTTTCACTTTCTGAGACCAAATTGCTAACATGTCCCTTAAAGCTGAAATTTTGTCTGATACAGTCAAAATGTTCTCATCCTTTCCTTGCAGACTGGAATTGATTTTGTTCAAGAGCTCAACTATAATATCGCACAGAAAAGCTAATTTATTGCACCACAGTTTATTTCTAAACAGATCTATAGGCTCATTTTTATTTTCGCGCTCAAATAACTCCAACATTACATCTCTGAGCTCATAAACATGACTTAATATTCTTCCTCTACACAACCACCGTATATGGAAAAGAAAATGTTGCTGTTTTGCTCTAATTTCATTACATATTTGACCAAATATGTGTGATTTAGGAGGTCTACTTTTAATGAAATTTACCATCTGTATGACTTTGTCTAAAACTGTCTTTAAATCTTCACCAACAGTTTTTGTAACAAGAACTTCCGTGTGTAGAAAACAGCGTGTGGTAACTATTTTTCCATTTTATCTTTTGGCAATGAAATAAAGCCTTTTGTAGCCCCTGTCATTGAAGGACAACCATCCGTACATATTCCAACACAACTCAACAAAGATAAATTATTTTTCTCCATGTAGTCATCTAAAACTCTTAAAATATCTTCTCCTCTTGTAATAAGAAGAATTTCCAAGCAACACAAATACTGTTCAATAATTTTTCATGATAAATAAAACTTATGCAAGCCAGAAGCTGAGCAAGTCCACTTGAATCAGTTGATTCGTCGACCATAATTGCAAACATGCCACTGTTTCGTCCAACTTTATCTTTCCTTAAATTGTCTATGTTTTCAGATAAATCCTGAATTCTTCGCCCCACTGAATTATCAGCCAAAGGAATCTTCTTAATTTCAGCTTCATATTCAGTGCCAAATATAGCTTTTACGATAGCACATCGTGCTGGAATATCTGTGTTCTCGTCAGCTGAGTGTGGAAGCGAATTTTTTGGAATCATCTCAGATACTAGGTAACTTGCTTCCTGAGCTTTGTCATAAGTCTTGGACTTCTTAGAAAATATAGCACTCTGTTTTGATCTATTATTTAATATCTCTTTGAAATAATTAATATATTTTTCGGTTAAGTAGCTGTGTTTAGTAGAAAAATTACGCAACAATTTATTTGGCACCATACTCGCACTAGATAGGTTTTCTCCACAAACTCGTTAAACCCATTTTCAAATAATCACCACTATATAAACGTACTTTACCTCCACCTTAAATTTCGTGAAATTGTAGGACTATTACACCATAATAAAAGTAATATACACGCAGAAACAATCTACACTGCTACATTGGACTGTGTGGTGACACAGGTGCTACTGAGCCCTGAGATTAGGGCCGTATGCAAGAACGTCACTGTTAATGGGCCCAGATTCTTAGAAGCATTGAACTGGCCATTTTTTCCTAGAAAAGACCGTCATAAAAGATGGTAGCACTATAGTTTAGTCTCGAGCACACTATAGAAAGCGGAGTGTTTTTTTTTCAGGGAAAAAATCTGCTCGCTCCTCACTTTTTCTAAGGGGGTGTTCTTGTTCATGGCCTTATGTTTATGAAATGATCTCAAAGAAGAGTCGAACGATGCACGCACACCAACTGATTCACACAATGCTTCAACGCAAGGACTGACTGAGTTGATCTCATAAAATAATATATATTATATATAGACAGCTGATCTGCACTTCTGACACGCAAGCTAACATTTTAAAGTAGACAAAATTATTTATTTATTTATCAGTCAATTCACGACACCCCATATACCTTTAGGTGACACCCAGTTTGGAAAGCACTGGCTTAGACCTTACGAACACTGATGCAGGTAACTTTAAATTTCA
Source organism: Timema genevievae (assembly GCA_902155825.1). Lineage (NCBI taxonomy): Eukaryota > Metazoa > Arthropoda > Insecta > Phasmatodea > Timematidae > Timema > Timema genevievae. The sequence continues at coordinate 56,202 of CABFWO010002542.1, forward strand.
CAGTGATATATTTCCAGCCCTTCAAATAAGAAAACCCAGTGCCATATATCAATTCAGGGGTGAAAACTGGTCAGTAAAAGTCTGTTTTAATTCATCTTGGTCGGTAATTTGTCTGTTTTTAAAAAAATTGGTCTGTAAAGTCAGTATTTTTTTTGTTTTCGTGTTACAATTTGTGATTTTTTGTGGTTTCGTTACTGCATATCGGGGAAAACACGAATACTTCCCAGTAAGATAAGAGATTATTTCAGTTCAACTCAAGGTAGAACTTATTTTCTTCTCATATTTACCAACCTAGTACTAATTATTATACTGACAAAGTGACCCAATGATGAAAATGTTTCTTGAACATTCTGAAAAGGAGAAGCTAATGTTTTTAACAGGAGCAAAAAAAAACCCATAGCAGGCTGCAAACACCTTTTACCTCAGTCTTTGGACAAGCCCATCCTCAGATATCTTCAATGTTTAGCTCCAGCACGATTCAAAGAAGGAACCCACATGGATATAGTGAAAGTAGCAGCAGCACTCCCAGTATATATTCCACTGGACATTATTGCGGATTATTGGAAACTTTTTAGACTCGAAAACAAAACTGTCCTTGAAACTTGCCACATAGATACATACTGGAATCAGTTCTTTGAAAAAACAAAACCATGGAGATCCTAAGTACCTACTGGTTACCAAGGTGGTAAAGGTAGCATTATCGCTATCGCATGGTAGTGTGGACATAGAAAGAGGGATTTCAAAATCTTAACGCATTTTGACCGATGAAAGGGCCAGCATATCAGCGAGAACTTTGAATACTTACCTGCTGCTCAAGGAAACGTTATATTATATATATGAAAACAAGTTAAATCATGTTATTATTTTTCACACAGGAGCTTTTACAAAGGGCAAGAGCAGCTCATGTTCACTACAAGAAATTATGTAATGAACTGCATTCCATTAACGAAAAGGAGCAATAGAAAGAATGAATGTGAAAAGGCAGAGGTGCTATAAATGTTAAAGGAAATAGACAGTGAAAAGGATAGTATTCAAGATAATAATGAAACAATACTGAAAAGGCTGAGACAAGAACAGAACGAGAAGAGGATGCTTGCTCAAACGTTGCTTAGCGATACAACCAAATGTATTAAGGAGGCAACTGAGAAAAACGACATGTTGGGATTCAGCACGGCACAGTTCATGTTAGAAGGGGTGTAGAAAGCAATAAAAGAATAGGACAAGTAAAAATTGCATGTGGATGCAGTGCAGAAAACTGTTGAAAAACGAAAGAGTTTGTTAATAACTTCTTTTTTCAGCAAAAAACAAACAAAGACAAAGTAAAAAGTTAAGTTAAGTCTTACCTTACATTAATGTTTTGTTCTCATTTTTATCTTATGTATTTTTTGCTGTTTTATTATTATTCTATTATTGTTAAAAGATTTTTTTCCCCTAGGATTTTTTAGTACAGTAATGAAAACATTGTCCTAACTTTATAAAAATATATTGTTGTATTTTCAATAAAAAGGTGTGCGATGGCTGGCTATGAGGATGGTGGAGGCCAGGTAATAATAATAAAAAAGTTTTTAATGAATCTCAGTTTTACTTTTAGAACTCTAATTTATCGATAGAATGTAATTAAATTTGTCAGTAATTGGTCAGTATTTGGTCAGGTTTTTTTTAACTTTGGTTAGTAAAGAGAGTAATTTTGACCCTTTCACTATAAATCTAAAGCACCCTTACTGATCGAAAGTGGACATTTTTCTGCAAATGCAATTTGAGGAACAGGTCGGGGGGAGAGCTTACATTGGAATACAAAATTAATTTCAGTAACCATAATGTGGTGCAAAAAAAAATTACAAGTGTTGTAATACTAATGTGGCCTAAGGTAATAAACAATCTTGACCATGCACATGGCGTATGATTCTGCTTGTTTTCTTTGTCCAGCACTAAGGCAGTGGGTCAAACAAATATCACAAACTAGTACTAGAGGTGTGTACTGTGTAGGGTTGATGTGACTCCCGTCAATAGCCTTTAAACTTATTTAAATCCATAAATGAACTAAAGTAAACTTTAATATGCATTATTTCAAAGCAATATTTACTCGACTAAATAAGTAATACAGTAATTTTCATACACCTGCCTAAAATTCAAATATAGCCACAATTAAAGAGTTATAACATAATATATAAATACAATGACTGGTCCTGGACTGAATCACCCATACCTGGAAGAAGCTCTGTGATCACCACGTCTCTGTCACGAACTGTGTATAGCAATTGTGTAGAAACCGCTATGTCTCGCACTTCCTCTGTCAGGTCATACATTCTCACTAGCTCATCGTTCTCATACACACGCACCTGTTGCAAAAATCAGTTCTAGTTTGGTGGAAGCAAAAGGGTTCTACTATTGTTTCTGTCTATATTTAATTCAAAGTGTAATTTCTTAACATGACTTGGCTATTGTGTAGGCCATGGTTTACAATAATAGTCATTAAAAAATTGATTGTGCTCTTATTTGGCATGTTTCATACTTGTAGCAGAAAATTGAGACATAAACGCTAGATTTTTGAATCACTACCTTGAACAGATCCATTGTCCTACAAGACATCTATGTGGCCTTACTAACCAAACAACCACATGAAAAACAACAGCTAATATCAGAATTACTCAAAGTGCCTTTTATACATAAGGTAGAAGAGAGAAAAAAATTATCACTTAGTATTTTTATCCATAGGACTTTTTATAATCCAACTATTAAAAAATACATGCCTAATCACACCGTTCCCTTGCGGGGTAGGCAAGAAACTGTAGACTCACACGTTCACAGAAAAACTAGTGAAGAACATAATCGTTGGCCTTTGTGAGGAGATTTTAAATAACTCGTTAATGTAAAGCGTGTGTATCGAGGTATTGGATTGTGCCACGACACAACACTTTGTTTGAAAACATTCATCGGGAGAAAGATCTAAAATATGTGTCTATTCACTAGAAAATAAAATACTTTGATAATCAGCTGTCTTAAGTGAGCGTTGCAATGCATCATGGGTCAACATACAGCGTGTGTTATTGCTATACCGCTGAGGCAGATTCTGCTTTCTATTTTTGGCAAACGTGTGAATCAAGCTAAGACTTTGAGAGTAGAAAGTGAAAAAAAGAAGAAACCTTAAATGAAAACTTTAAGAGTAGAAAGTGAATAAAAGAATAATGCTTTCTATGATATGAAGAAAGTTTGGTTATGAAAAGTAAAGAATTCCAGAAAAAGAGTGCAGCAGACCAACTCCTTGAGCAAACATCAGTATTACATCTGTGCTGAAAATGAAAAAAAGCGTTTAAAAACTGCAGGTAGCCCATGGGCTTTTGGAAGGATATAAAGTTTTAAAACTCGAAGAGAACAAGACAAATACATAAACATACATACAAGCAAAGACGTTGGGAAAAACAAACTCTTCTCTAACAAATTCATTTTTTTAAGGTCTGCCAAGGAAGAGTAGTGAATTACTAAACGAACCAATTAACTGTTAATCAAAGTTAAATATTGTGATATGTAATATTTAAGGTACATGTTAAAAAGAAATGATAACGAGTAGAGGTGTAAAAGTACTCTGTATATTTCTGTATTTTGACTGTAAATAAAAATTAGCCATGGTCCCACTCCCCATCCAACGTCAAATAAAAAAAATCTTATTTTTAGTTGTTTAATATGGCTAGAATAATCGATGAACTTCGAAGTTGAATTGTTGAAAAGAGTTTTAAAATATGTATTTTTTTTTACCTTAGTTGTATTAGTGTTAGTGGTAGGTTTTTTTTTACAAAAAATATCCTTAGAATTATCTTTTTGTTGTTCCCATAGTTTTTATGAAGTCCCTATTTTGGTCCCTTTTTTTGACCTGAACGTACCCTATTGTCCCTAAAATAGACTTTAATATGGCGTATGAACCCTGGAGGATTAGTGCTACTCACGATGCCCTTGACATCCCCTGCATATAGTCTCCCATGTGCTGCGAAGAAACGCCAAACCTCCGAGTCATACTGCAGCAGTGTCTTCTTGTGTTCCAAGGTGTCTATGTCCCAGGCCTTGATAGTCCCATCATTAGAGCAGGTATATAGGGTGTCTCCAATAGTGGCCAGGTGGAATACAACAGACTCGTGAGCTCTCAGCTCCATCAGGAATCTCAGGTGGGGATCCCACACCTTAACAATACACCAAAGAACTGTAGGCTGACTTTAAGGAGATTGTTACCTCATAGCTTGAATATCATCCCTCCTTCCTCACAGACTTTTTTTAAGAACCATCCAAATCTTTATTTTAATGTGTATCCACATCAACAGATCTTAGCATATTTTTACTTCATAAAAGTACACAAAACACAATGAAATGTGAACGTACCAGTGGAGTTTATTCAATGGAAGCAAGGGAAGCAACGCTTCCCTGAATTAAATAGGGAATAAAGAAAATAAGAGGAAAATAAAGTTAAAGCAAGTTACTATAATTATAAACCTCGCCAACAAGTATACTAAGTTGAGATGGCAGCTCTTCTTTCTTGAGCTTGCCGCACACCTAATCCGATCGGAATGGCATGCGTCAGAAATTATTTATAACATGCATTTCAATGGAGGCACACTTTCTCGGGTCAGATCGGAAACGTTACGTCCAATAGGAACGGAACGAATCGGTTTGCCATGGAGGTAATATTTTGACGGATTCCGAAGCTGTTCCGAAGTTATGAGCATGCGCGTCCACAAGTATTGCATCATTCACTACACTCACTTATGCTCATGCTTAGCTATACACCAACTGGTTTTCGCTTCCTCCTCGCCGGCGATTTTTGTTTATATATATATATATATACTTTGCACCACGTCTTACTAACCGGTTTGGGTTGTAAGCTTAAGTACTAACTAAGCTAATGGGCTAGGATTTGGGAAGAATGAATACATAGGAAGTGAAACCACATTTGCGTGGAGGCAAAGTGGAAAACCATTTAAGACAAAAACCTCAGTTCACCCGAACGAGATAGAAAACTTGATCTCCCCGTTCTAGGCAATCTAGCTCAACATGAAACTAGCGCGTTAGCTAACTACACCACCGAGGCGGGTATTGTTTAGTTAAACAATCGTGTCTTTGGATTAAAATTTAATAAATTTGGCTTAATTATATGAACAATACCCTGTGATTTATGACATCTGGAACAACCATTATTATGACAGTGTTATGAAGGAAATACGTGGGTGGAAATCGCGGAAATTTTAAAGGAAACTCGTAAGTAAAATGTCCCACTTTGTAAATAATATCATACTGTCCATCTTTTATTCATTATGAATTAACTTTAAAGTAAATGATATTATGAATTATCTTAATTCAAATTTTTGCCAGTTAGGGGAGGTAGCGAGTGTTTAAAAATTTTAGTATTGTTCATTTATTGGAGGCTTTGTTTGGCTCTAACCATCTAGTCAGCTTCATACACTTTATTTATTTTACGTCTTTTAAAAATAATACATTTCTTAGTATTTAGAGTAGCGGGTGTTTTGCTCGTTCCGCACGTGCATTTGTTATTTTCCTGAAACGGGTTGATCACAACAAGGACCATAAATAAGTTGAAATAACAGACATACACTCCTCTTCACTGCTGCTATCACTTATCTTCAATTCAAGTATAAAGGCCCATTGACACGATATTAGTGAACTAATGCAAGTTTACTAGTATTAGCTTACTAACATGCTAATTGTGTTGACACGCATTTTTCACTGTATTAGTAGCCCTATCGCTTCTAAAAACATGGCTGAAAATTAAGTGGTGCTAGCCGGTCTTGCTATTGTAGCCATTTTTTTTATCACTGCTTCTCATTTCTCGCTCGGGTTATTTATACGCATATACTAATTACGCTTATGTGTTAGGAACTATGACACTTTTTCAGTAAACGCAATTTATCATAGTTAGTTGACCTATTTAAAAAAAATTGATTTATATAGACAACACAAAAAAGTTATTGATTAATATGTCTCCTATTTTTTAATTCCTTAATACATTAAAATATATTTCAGTTGATCCCAAATAATTATTACATTATTTTGCTTGGTTTGTTAACTCACTTAGCATATATGATGAATAAAATTAAACTAAAATAAGGTCAATAAATCCCAATACAACCAAACTCGATTGGGCATTTTTTTTAATAGGCCCAGGTTTTTTAAACCCTGTTTTAAATGTTGGTGTACTAATAACAAAATACCTTGTTAAATGTTAGCTAGGCCTAAAGTATTCTTCAAAAATAATTATAAATTAATTTGTAGATCGGTTTAAATATACATTATCTGGTTTGCTATGAGACAATATTATGCTGTGTATCTACTCAAGTTGCCAAAGCATTACTACAAAGTGTTTGAAGTGTATGGGCCGAACATTATTAATTAAAACTAATAAAGATTGGTTAAAGTATCAAATGCGGAGATTGGAAAGCGTGCCGGTGATTTCGCGTGAAAACCGCCGGCCATTCATACCTTACTTGCCGATAACACAAATATTATGTTGCCGAAACTAATCACGGTACTACAATGTTGTATTAAATTTGTGATTGTATGTAAAAAAAAATTACACATACCACGTTTATTGGTAGGAAATAATGGTTTGATAAAATTATTTATAGCATTTGTTTACCGATATTAAATAATATCTCTCACAAGGCACATTTGCAAAATTTACGTAACATTTTATATTGGACACTTCTTGAGAATATGTACGCATGATAACACTTTACAATATCCTCTAGTGCAATATCCCTCGCATTCTTATCTTTATAAATCCGGTGCTTAAAATTCCTCAAAAACTCATTCTTTTCATAACATTCTAAAATAAGTGTTCCACAGACAATTGTTTAGTTGCCGCCATTTTGAATTGTCTACTTACATTAGTAAAGTTGGAAGGTGACCAACTTTTTCATTTGCAAGTGGACTTGTTTGTTAGTAGCTTGCTTGTCTGTTTACACGCTAAAAGCTGTGTGCGCGCAGCCAAATTAATGTACTTGCATTAGTTAACTAATACCGTGTCAACGGGCCTTAATAGATATCCTCTTTGGCTGCTTCCTTTCGACTGACAAAAATGTTGAACAAGTGTGTGGACAAAATCGTTTCCGTTCGTAGGGTTTCGATTCCGAGCGTTCCAATTTATTCCGATCCGATTAGTTGTGGGACAAGCAGTTCTTTCTCAGACTAACCGACCACGACCAGACTGCTGGTCTCGCTCGCTCTTTATTCCATCATTCGTTTGTTTCCGGGTCTGTCCGGCCCTCTTCGGGTAAATGGAAGCAGCGTTTCCCTTGGCAAGTATCAGCGCAGTCTACTATTATGATTGGTGTATAATACTACATTTAATACTGTTAACATCTTATTTTTTAGGTTGTTTTTAGCAATATTTATTGTTTCTAGACATAACTAACGGTACTCTTTTACAAAATAATATTATATTCACTACCATTTTACAGTAAGTTCAATTTTATTTTACATAATATTGACGCTTGTTTGATCCTCCAAGGGAAGCGGTTTGTTTATTTGCGTACAGTAGTTGAATTACTAGATTGACGAGTGCGTAGGGATGTTCAATTCATGGGCTTTGAATCGACTCTCTGGATCGATCTAGATCAAGAGGCGTAGTATCAATTCAGGCAAAAGATCGAGTGCATTGAATCGATCTTCCAAAGATCGATCTAACGATTCATGTCAATATTATTATTATTATTAGCACCGCGTCTTACTACCCGTTCGGGTTATACGCACTTACGCTAATGTGCAATGGTAGGGTGATTGTGAGACGAAATGGAGGACCTACAGTTTAACGTGGAATCCGAACCACGGTGGAGGCCTGGCATTCCTCACATTCACAAGTTGTGATTAATACACGTCTTGTCAGAGGTGAAGGAAGGGTTCATGTAAATAGTTTGCTCTATCTGACTACACTAACCAAAAGTAGCGCACCTAGAAATTTACACCTAGGGGAGGAGTGGGGGGAGGCGTCAAAATGTTTCATTAGGAGGGGTGACAGCAAAAATGTATCGAGGTGAGGGGTGGGAAAGGCGTCAAAATGTACCGAGGGTGGGGGAGGCGTAAAAATATATCGAGCGGAGGGGTGGGGAGGCGTCAAAATGTATTGAAGGGAGGGGTGGGGGCATCAAAATGTATCGAGAGGGGGGAGGCTGCAAAAATGTATGACTTATTGAATGCCTCTTAAAGATATTTAAATCATTTTTGTGGTAACCACAAAGGGCAGTGATTTAAATAATGTGTGTGGCCTTACATACAATGTACACTTTGTTACTGTTCTGTTTTCCAATTTGTATATTTAGGGGCACTTGTGTGTAGTGGTAGGCTTACTATAATATTTTAGTCACAATGAGGAGCACTTTAAATGTTTTACTCGAAGAGAAGAATCAGTGGTGGTGGAAAACCATATTTTTGTCAGGGAAGACGGCAGTTAGTAAAATTATGTATTTTTTAAAAAGGTTTTTGCCATCCAAATCAAAAGGGAGATTGGGGATCCAGGAGCTTCTAGAAGATTTTTAAGAAAATCATTATTGGAGACAAACCAGAACCTTAACCACTAGACCTCAGAGAGGGACGCACTTATTTTCTTTCCTCAGTCACAGCGAATTAATCTTTCAGAAACTGTGAAATCAGTACACTTTATTTGTTTGAATTAATTGATCGAGAACCAGTGATTGTACTAAAACTAAACACACTTGCTGGCATCCGTTTTGAGGAAACTTCACAACTTTTTGTGAGAGGGTGTGTCTCAAAACTTGGGAATCACTAGCTTGGTGGAAGTGTAGATTGTAGGTGTAAGTATTCTATAACTACTTAAACTCCATGGGGCAAATGAAGATTTTAACAAATACTTTCAAACTATTGACTTGTTGGCCAACACGTCACCATAAATATATTCCAGAAAAAAAACGTGATGTGATCATTTACAGAACCTAAACGTGAAAAGAGCAGATCAATGAATTATTCTCTTCACTTTACTAACTAAAGACAAATAACTATTTAGGAGCCCAAGATTGCAAGACTTGGTTTCGAAATTTTCCTAGTACTAATAGTCAACAAAAAAATTTCCTAAAGCCAACAAAATTAAATTTCCCTGAATTGATTCGAAGTTTTGATTTCTTTCGATCTTTGGATTCGATCTTTTTGAAATCTCTAGAAAAAGAATCGATATGTGAATCAAATCGAGGCCTTTGAATCGATCAAAAATCGATTAATCGAGGGCAAATAATCGATTTTCGAACAAATCTATCCAAGATCGAACATCCCTACGAGTGCGTCAACAAGTGCAGCGGTGGAAGAGGTGGGCTTGTGTGTCAAAATTCACAAGTAATATTTTGAAGCACTGTTTTTCGTCCCGGGCTTTTGAAGAGAAAAAGAAAATAATTAATTGAAACAGGCGGACCCAATCCATATTCAAACAACCAATTTTAAACAAACTTTGACGTTTCAATATTCAAATTTATGAAGGTGTATAGTAATTATCGGTGTGTTGGGTTGGCGGAAAATTATATAGTTGACCTTACTATTTACTAACGATAATGGTGTGTAGAATAAATCCGCGTCCAAAGCTATTGTGATGCAGGCCAAAGGTCATACTCATTTGCAGATCACAACCCAAGAGAAAACTTCGGCAATCGTAAATTGACCATTATTATTATTCTTTTTATTTGAGCTAGAATTACAATTATTATTTATTTATATATATTTATATATAAAATTTAATGATTGAGTAATATGTCTAATATCACCAATTATTTTGTTTTACATACAAAGTTTGTGTCCCCCCCATCCTTTCTTGCCCATAATACTTTTAACCATACAAAAAAAAGGAGGACCAGTGTAATCTTCCAATTAAACTAGTTTCCATCAGACCCCCTTTATTTTAGCCGCATTGCTTCCCTCTGTCCAGAATCTACCACACGCCAGTGGAAAGTACCGATAGTTTTCACTCAAATATAAATGAAATATCAAAACACAAAAAACTACAGACCATAACAAAAACTACACTCACAGATATTTAAGTAAAAACGATAGGAGTGAGGGTTGTATGAGTCAAGGCCGTAGCCAGCCAATAATTTCAGGGGGGGTTTGGTGGGCACATCCCCCAATTGCTGGAGGCTAGAAAAATTTCTAAATGATAAACAGTTCTAGAAGCTATCTGAAGTGTTTTTTATGGCCACATAACCCACTAAGTGCTGAAGGCTCTCTTAAGTGCGTTTTATGGTAACACAGCCCCTTAATTTGTACTTTTACCTTAATTTTGATATTGTTTGAACCATAAATAAAACCATATATATATACGTCCTTGGTATGAGTACATCCCTGAATAGATAAGAGAGAAAGAACTGCATCCATGAGCACGTGGACTAAATTTCAAGCTCACTTAGTCTGGGCTATTGGCGATGAGTGGGTCTGGATTTAAATCCCGACCGGATGTAGAGAGGGTTTTTTTACTTGTAGTTTCCTACTCTACCTTCAACCAAAAATGGGTGCCTACATTTTTTCTAAATCCTACCTTCTTCTTCCCGACTGACTTTGTGTAGTTAAGTGTGTATAGTCCAGACAGGCAGTAATATGCTGCGTAAAAAAAAAACTAAATTAAATGGTTCATAAAGCATCATTGAGATCTTAGCGGGAAGGAATGAGTTCGATTGCCCACCCATGGCAATTAAAACTTGTTTCTAAACCAAAACACACTTTACACAATTCTTAGAAACAAATTTTGGTAGTACTATTTCTAGACTCTTTTATTACAAACCGATGTTCTTAAGGCTGTTCTATACCCTTACACGTGTTGTCGATTAAATATTGTTTCAGTTGAATAAGCTTTATTTTTGTTGAATACAAATATCTAGATACCTTTGATCAGGGGCGGATTTACGCATAGGTCTAGTAGGCACGTGCCCACGGCGGCAGATTTTGAATGACGAAAAAGCATACGTATTTTTTTCCGCTAGTTAAAATAATTGTATGGCTTTATTGTTGTGGTTTTCTGTATTTGCGTACCAGGATCACCTTGATTCACTAACATTCGTCTTGATTGAAGGCCACTTATTGGATGAAATGGTTGCATCCGCATTTACGTGGAGGGAGAATAGAAAATCATACAGTAAGAAAACACCCTCAATACACCCAACTGGTATTCGAATCCCAGTCTCCCCGTCATCATCTGTCCAGTCCAGCTCAAGAGTGACCCTGCGACCACCGAGGCGGGTAAAAAGAAATCAATTATATAATATTCACAGCATTATAATGCGACCGAGACCTTCTCCCTCTTCCAATCATTGCTGAAGTTCCGCAGCTGTTGTTTTGTTTTCATAATAAAAGTTCACAAAACAGACACAGGTAGAATAACTCCGAGAAGAGGGGAAACTTGCGATGGTGTTGCTCTGGAGTCTGGATGAAAACCGTTGAACTAAGTGTAACCATATTGCCAGCTACATGAATTTTAAATGTTATGACTGAAAATAATTATTTTTGCGGAAATAGTAAAAAGATACGTAGCTTAGTTAATTTTAAAATCGCAATAATTGTTTATTTTAAATAACAATATTTTTTTTTACCAATTTGTTTGAGTAGTTTTTATATAATTCAACATTTAGCGTAAACTTTTTATTTTTATTGATAGCTAGCAAGAAATATCCAAACAATGCTATCAATATTGTTAATTCTTATAGATATATAATAAGAGAAAGTATTAAGCCGCTAGTGAATTTGTATCGTAGTTATTGAAATATTCCTTCATACAGATTAGCCTATATTTTCAATACGGACGATTTATATACTGCCAACTCTTAACAGTGTTTGATGCAAAACATTATAGACCTAAAACAACAACTAAAAGAACATGGTTGAAACTTAATAAATCTTATACCACTGATAAAGTCACTGAGCACTTTCTAATGCAGGTAAGATATAGCCTCTCCCCCAACCCGCACAATGTTTACTGTGCCTAAAATTCAAAATTATAACAAAGTATTTAAGTACGTTATAAATTTAAAGCTTATTACAAATACTATTATTTTACTAAATATGTTTTATTTTGTGTAATTTTACTTGAGCTATGCTAAGTAAGCTTAATTATGATCTTGATTCGTGTTTCATTAGCTGGCACAATGCTTTACTTTCTCTTTGCTTATGGCAGGCCCTAGGTTGTACAAACCACAGTTTATTTGTCAATGGTTGAGAGGGACGAAAAAGGGGGAGTTTTGTCACATTAGACCAGGGACGGATCTAACAATAGACTGGCTGTAGCCTGGTGTGTCAAGTTTTAGGGGGCGGCAAATTTTGATGGATCGTAAATGAAGGTGTGTGCCTAAAATTTATAATACGCAATCAGAGATATGTAAAACAAGTCTGAAACTGTTGGAATAGCTACGAGAACACAATCTACAACCCGTGTACTAATGTTGATACTGCGCCTCATATAGGTGTTTGTACTCCAGCCACAAACTGCTCTGGAGAACGCAGATTTTCTAAGGTGCGTCAAGTCAAATATTATTTACGACTAAAAATGAATGAGGATAGATTAATCATTTAACGCTCTTGCTGTATTAAGCATTGATTTAGAGTTGTTGAAATATTTAGACAATGATGATCTTATTCATGCATTCACTAGTCAAACATCTATACGTGTGATTTTTTTTAAATAGGCCTATATGTGCCTGTTTAATTCTGTCATTAATATTATTCTTTAATAAAAACTTAATTAAATAATGTCAATACAGTAAACAAATTAAAATATTATCTAATAACTTTACCTATTTTAATGGGGGGAAAAACCTGTTTTTTCGTTTGTTATTAGGCTAAGTCAAAACCAGGCGGCAGATTTAAAGGAACCTAGGGCGGCTGAAGGCCCAAGTCAACCCTTACATAGAACCTTTCGCTTGGCTCGCTGTTTTCGAACAGCAAGTTGTAAGTAAGGTCGGATATATAGTATTACCAACAATAATTAAAAATTAGATCTATGTTAGAGTCACTAATAGCTCTTGAAATATTATCTAATATTTCACTAGCCAGTTGATTCACGTGTCAATCATTGTCAATAATTGATTTACATTTTTAACACATAATTTAACTAACAAAAATTAACAACAAAAAACATAAATAAACAATGAACTTGTATGCTGATTTTTTCCTAATTAATTTCTAAATTATTCTTAAATTTGAAGAATTTTTCTGTCGATTGCCCGAGAGAAAACCTCCCCCGGCCCTGTCTCGTAAGAGCGCCCCCTTCCCACCCTCACAAAAATACTGGCCATTCTCCCTTCCTCCTCACCCTGGATTCGAACCTGGGTTCATAATATTCATAACACTAAAAACACAAGATAGTTGAAAAATGAACAAATTTAGATCTTAAAAATAATTATTTAGTCCATAGATTGTACCTTGACTATCCCATCTTCTGCTGCACTATAGAGTTTTTCATCCTTGAACAATAGAGTGGTGACATCATGCAAATGCCTGTTGTTTTCACTGACAGTCACACTTATAGTCAAAGGCATTGGCTAACTACTAAATGTATTTCTTAGGCTAAAAACTCTGCCAAGGTCTTGAGTATCGTTTGCTAATTTAATATATAAATTTATCCTCTCTTAAATTCATTACTACTCTTGAAATTGGGTGCAGCTTAAAATAACTTGTTCCTATGTGCTATAATTAGAAGTACATGCTACACGATGTTGAGAGAACATTCACTGTATATCTCTTTACATTACATTACATTACATTACATTGCTGGCTTTTTTATGTAGGCCTTATTAAAATAGGTTACATACATTTGAAGTTGATTTATATAATCGAACTATATTTTTACTATATTTTTTTAAATAATTATTTTTCTCTCAATTTTTACGATTTAGCATGTTATTTTGAAAACTTGTTCCATCATAATGACTTTTAAATATAACTTGTGGTAAAATGATTGACTCTTCTATGAGAAATGTAAAATTTGTTATTATAATAAACTTTAAGGAATACATTTTTTAAATAACTTATTACACTATATTGTTACTTTTTTTGAGACTACAAAGACGAATGAAAATATTAGATCCACCCATAATGATGATATAAAATTCATGTATTTAGTAGGTAAATAGCTTTAAAAACTTTTCAAAACAAACAAAAGAGATATTTACAATGTAGTCAGAATCGAGACCCTCTCTTCCACCCCCTACCCCCCGAAATTCATCTCTCCCAACACCCATGTTTGAGACTAACATAAACGGAACCATTAGATTTGATGGGGCATAAGGATTCGAGTGTTTCCATAGATATTCCAACTAGTTTGGTACTAACCTAGGTGGTGCGACCATCGCCATATAGATAAATACATAGACGTTAACATAATGTAGTGTTGGTGGTGTCGGAACTAATGGTATACTGGTTGTGTCGGGAGTGAGAAGGATACAGTGGTGTATTCTAGATTCTAAAATACTAAATATTATTTTAAATCAAAGCTGTGTGTGTTTTAATGTAAAATACTTCATTGAAAACCTAATAGGAAGAGAAAAGTATTAAATAATATTTTAGATATATCAGATACTTTCTCAGAAATGTAATCTACCTGACCCTCCTTGTAAAATATATAGCGTTCTTGACATATGCTATTATATAAATAATAACAAATACAGATTTTTTAAAATCCTATATATAAAAAATACCATTTGAACAATTTATGCACTAGAACTGAGACGCTTAATTTGTTTTATAAGCAAGCCAAATGACAGGTTCATTATCAAATGCTGGGTAGAATCAACTCAATAAAAAGAAGACAATTTAGTATATATTCGGAACTGTACACGTGGCGAGTGCCCCCCCCCCCNCCCCTTTCTGAAAATATTACTCATAATTTATTTTTGTATTTCTAGACCAGGGATGACCAAACTTTTCCGACCAGTGTGCCACTCAGAGGTCTTGCTGAATTTTGGACTAGTCTATTGTGCCACCTATTATTTACGTTTTTAAATGGGTCTTGAAAACCAAAACTTTTTTTAATCGCCACGTCTTACGCTGTTCAGGCTATACGTAAATTGGTAATTGCTCTAATGGATTAGGGATGAGGAAGAAAGCATTTTAGAGAGAATCTACCCGTATTTACTTGGAAGGAGAGTGGAGAAGCTCTTTGGGATAAACGACCCTCAGTAGACCCATCCGGGATTCGAACCTCAGTCTCTTCGTCATCACCATGCTAGTCTAATATTAATGTGTAATATTACATTTTGAGAGTCATATATTAAATATTTGGTTCAAAACGTGTTATCTTCAATAGCACAAAAGATGCACTTAAGTATAAGCCAAGAATATTTCTAACAGTTTACTTCAAAAAGTACTGTGTGACATGACATGACTGTCGAAATTTTATTGACTTCAAAAAATTATACCACGTTGGGAAAAGTTTTATAAAATGTTTAATTTTTTTTCATGTTGGTGTACCACTCAAATCGTGTTCGCGTGCCACTGGGTGGCACGCGTGCCATATATTTTCCACCCCTGGCCTATACTGACATCACGATTCACGAGTAAAATCACAAGTAAAATAATCACACTCATACAACAATAGCGTAATTAGTACAAGTAAGAATAACAGAACTGATAGTGAAATTTGGAGGCGTAAAACTAATCAAAAAAATTTCACCTCTTTTGGTGCCTCTGGTGGTGGTTCTTTTACAAGCCAGGTGTCAAGCGTATATTTATGTTTTTTAAGGCTTGATATTTTTATATATTTATTTAATTAACACTAGTATTTATTACAATAGCAACACCCAACAAGCCACTAGTACCGGTATTATAATACTAAATACTTTCTCCAAAACCCCACACCGACACAACACACAACCTTTCAATACACTCAACACTGTACTAACTAGTAATGCGGTGCAGTTCAAATTTTATAATCGTTTTCAAAATGTTCATAGTTACAAACTAGTGGTCTGCGTAAGTAGGTGTGTTGAAATAGAGGATGGGGGATATCCAGGTATTCAGCCTACATAAGCTGCCGACTTCATTTTTGACAATAATAATTGTCATTTTATTTAAGCTACTCTTTCAGCTTGCTGATTCCTAAAGTAAAATCTTACAATTGATAGCAAAAATGTTTGCCTACTTTTCTCGGACCCCACAACTACACTCATACAAAGAAACGTCCATTGTTTCTCAATACCAGTTTGAATGTAGACAAAAAAAAAAAGTATTTGAAATGTTAGAAGAGCTAATTTTACAACCGGAAGTTCTACAAGTTGCATCTTGAAGGTGTATTTTAAAATAATAATTAACTAGTATTTCGTTAAAGACATTTACATGAGACTGTAGTAAAAGTAGAAAGCTATACCTTGTTAAACATTTTGTATATATACGTGTGCACCCTCTTTAGGGGCTCCAACAAATTCAAGGGGGGGGGGGACCAACCCTTTTCAGGGCAGTCCGGACCTCCATGACCCTCCCCCCTCCCCACTTTCTACTCCCTTGGTCAACACCGAAGCTCAACTTCCCCATTTCTTTCGTTTTTGCACGCTATTCATACCCACTCAATTATATCGAAGGAAAGCGTAAAATACAATTGAAACAGGAAATAAACCAGGGTGAATTGGCAGGATTTCAAAGAACAGTATCACAAGAACACTATACTGTATCCAAGAAAGTGCAACTCACAGTCATACACATGGGCACCCACATACATTTTTCCAGAGATATGGAGGGGAGGTATGCTTCCACCCCCACCCACCCACCCACAGACACACACCCAGACACACACCCACGCACGTGTGCGTGCACACCTGGAAAACTTCTGCTGGGCACTGGCATTATAATTGCACTGTAAAGATACTAAAAATACAACAGCACTTGATATCCTTCGTTTTATCTTTTCTCAGACGAGAAGATTATGATGAAATGTCGACAATTGTTTAAAAAGTAGTGACAGGCTTTATTCGGAAATGCGTCTAGTGGATGTGATGATCATATACGACGTATTGTAAATCTGATAGTTGTTAAATGTTGGAAGAAAAACATTATAAGGCAAAATAGAAGATTAAAAAATGTTACTAATGTTTTCTTGTCAAAGAAAACATTATTCCGGGGGGCTACCTGCCCCCTTGCACGTTACTGCCGGCGCCCATGGTCGCACATATACCATTGAATTTTATTGTTATTCTCCTCAAATATATCAAATGTTTACTTAATTACTCAATGGCATCAAGAACTCGAAAGCTCATTGCCGCGCTTACAAAAGTACGTCATATATCACTGTCTTGAGCGAGTTATAACCAGTCTACCTCATTACACCCTATATCTTTAAGGTCCATTCTAATGTTATCATCTCATCTGCATCTAGATCTTCCTAGTGGTCTTTTCCCATTGGGTTTGCCAGTCAGTACCCTGAACAAGGATCTAGAAACTCCATTCGCGGTGCATATTCTGACCACTGTAATATACCAGACTTGATTATACATTGTTTTGTGATGAGTACACGGTATGTAACTCATCATTATGTAGTTTCCTCCCCTCCCCAGTAGCTTCATACCTTTTTGGACCAAATATCTTCTATCTTCCTAAGTACCTCCTTTTCAAACACCCTAAATTGGCTTTCGTCATGTAAGGTAAGATAGAATAAAAAAGGAAATGGAAAAATGTCAACAAAGAAGAACATATGAGGCTAAACAACGGGTTTAAGAAAGAAACAAACAAAGTGTGGAAAGACTATTTAGATAAGGCATGCGATGAGATTATTGAAATGCAAAGAAAAGGAAGGTATGACCTCATGTACCAGAAAACAAAGGAACTGGGAGGGAATGAAAACAAAGGTGTGCGAACAATAGGAATAGAGAACCCTAAAGGTCATATGGTGACGGATCATAAAGAGGGCCTTACGATTTGGGAGAAATACATAGAAGAACTGTACGACAAGGAAAATTGACCAAGAAACTTAGAGATTGAAGCCGAAAAAGAGTTAGAGGGCGACGAAAAAGGACCCAGTATTTGAAAGAGTGAAATGGAGAGAGCCACAAAGGAAATGCAGAGAAGGAAAGCTGCTGGAACTGATGACATACCAGCTGACCTTCTGAAGGAACTGGGAAACAACGGATTAATGGCTCTGAGAAAACTTATAAATATAATCTACGAAACAGGAGAACGGCCCAAGAACTTTTTAGATGTTACCATGGTGGCTCTAAAGAAGAAGAAGAAGAAGCCAAGAAATGCAATGAGCACAGGATCATCAGCCTCATCTCTCATGTGGGGAGGATCGTGGCAAGAATACTCAACAGGCGAATGGAACAGAAAATAGAAAGTGTGATGGAAGAAGACCAATTTGGATTCAGAAAAAGAAAAGGATCGAGAGATGCCATCGGTATGCTGAGAATAATTTAAGAAATAGTGCTGGTTTCATTGACTGGCAGAAGGCGTCTGATAGAGAAAATGAAAGAAACTGATGGAAATACTCAAGAAGATTGACATCAACTGGAGGGACAGAAGGCTGATTGCAAACCTGTACCTGGGAGGACAGCGAGTGAAGGTGAGGCTAAATGATAAAGTGACCAACAGCATAGAGATAGGAAGAGGAGTAAGACAGGTCTCTGTTTGTCACCTAGTCTGTTCAACTTGTATGGCGAGTGGCTGGTCATGGAAGCTCTAGAGGGGCGTGGAAATTTCAGGATAGGAGGACGCGTCATCAACACAATAAAATATGCAGATGATCAAGCATTGCTTGCCAGAAATAAAGAAGATTTACAGGAAATGATGGACCGGCTAGTGGAGATAGGAAGAAGATATGGTATGGAGATCAACACTGAGAAGTCAAAAGTGATTGTGATTTAAAAAAGTGAAGAGCCACTGAAAATCAAAATTGAAAACCAGGAGTTGGAAAACGTAGATAGGTTCAAGTACCTGGGAAGTTTGCTAACAAAAGCACTGCACTAAAGAAATTAGCTCAATGATCACCATGGCCAAGGAAGCTTTCAACAAGAAGAGGTTACTGCTGGAGGGGTCATCCATAAACCATGTACCGCTTTTTTCCTACCTTTTTAACCCCCCCTCTCCCCATGTAACACCATGTAGACATTAACCTAGCCCCTCCTCCCCCATCCCCTCGTGTTACGTAGCTTTTCTCACCAAGAATGAATGTCATTATTTCATAGGAAAGTTTTGTGATACTAAAGGAGGGATTCAGAATTAATAATTCTTAAAATCCATTTTAAATACTGGACATAAATGATTTCAGAGAGTATTATTATTTATGGGTAGCTACATATACAAACAGATAAGACAGACAAGTACAGACATAAAGACGTTGAGTTCAAATTCCTCAGGTTCGTGAGAAAAAATCTCGGCTATATTTATGTTATGGATGTCTGGTTTGCGATCTGAGTAAAAGCAAGACGCTAGGATGGCCCTTTGATGATGTTAAAGTGCCCACATCAGATGCTTAACGCCGGGGGGAAGACATCTTTCTTAATATTGTGCACTTTTTATGATAGTCATATTATCATCATATTAGAGAGATCTATTTATTATTATTATTAGCACCGCGTCTTACTACCCGTTCGGGTTATACGCAGAGAGCTATTTAAATAACTCTAGGTGTACAACATTTCTAAATTTTTGTTGGATTAGTCTACAACTTTACTTTAGTTAACTTATTAATACCTAGACTCATGTTTCGTTCCAACATTAATCCTGGATCCTGGCTTCACTCTTGAAACTGACTAGATGGCCAATGAAGCAGAGATTGGGTTTCAAATACCTGTCGGGTGTACTCAGAGTGGCTTTTCCTAAATGGTTTTATAATATCTCTCCGCGTTAATGAGGGTAGATTACCTATAGAATTCTACCTTCCTCATTTCTGCTCCATTAGATAAATATAATAAAAATAATTAGAATAACTACAATTTGACTGCACCACCCTACAAAATGTATACTAAAAAGGTAGAATTTTAAAGAAAATTTACCAGTATTTTCATAGAGGGTGAGTGGGAAACCACGTAGGTAAAGCAACCCTCAGTAGTCCTGGCTGGTATTCGAACCCCATCTCCCCAACATCGGCCATCTAGTCTACTTAGAGAATGACTATTTAGACACTGCTGCCACCGTAGCGGGTGTATAATAGTTGCATTTATATACATACACATTAGATTTATCAGAAGGGAAAAGGTATAGGCTTAAATACACCTACCTTTTGTGAAATAATTAATTAATTATATTTGAAGCTTTATTTTTCATAACATGCGTCTGGTACAAAGAAATAACACTATTGATGGACTCCTCAAACTTGACTCGAGATCAATTCTGTACTTTTGCTTCTTTCCATTTCACTACTACATCTTTTTGAGACTCTTCCACTATTTTTTCTGGATATCGCTTTTTATATGTAAGCAATGAACAAGTCTCTTTTTGAAGAAATTATTTTTGTTTTTGTACAAACACAAGTGATTATTCACGGCCTATGTAAAAGAATGTGCAGTAGGCATTTAAATTATACTCAAACTCAACTATACTTATAAATTAAGGCCTCTTCGACTAACAGCTGTTATCCAACTAAAAGAACGCGAGGGGGTCAGTAGATGGACAAATATAAACAAATGCTGTGAGTATAAACATGCCACTGTCATCCGCATGAAAATATGTGTTTTCAAATGTGCTTGGCGTTCATAGTCTTGGGCAGACAATGCCATTCAAGCGCATTCGAAATATTGATAAACAAAAAGGAAGTGATACGCTTGTATTTTTAACGCCACAGATATTCGGAAGTTATCCATAAGTATGTTTATCAAAGGTGAAAACATGAACAATAATATTGTTTTTCAACATTAGAATTTCAGTTTAAGACCTGTGTTACGTAACACTTTGATGTACCAACATGTACATGATGTACATGTAACAGCATGTAGACATTATAGCTCCCCCTCCCCCTTAATGCGTTACGTGGTTTATGGACGACCCTTGACCAGCAAGTTGAGTTTGGAACTGAGGTAAAACTGATGGAATACCACATTTGAAGAATCACACTGTATGGAGCAGAAACTTGGACTCCAAAGAAGATGGAAAATAAATATTTGGAGCGCTTTAAAATGTGGTAGTGGAGAAGACTTGAGAAGATCACGTAGACAGACAGGGTGACAATAGAGAAGTCCTAAGAAGAGTGGGTGAGAAGAGATCCATTTTGGATGTGATTCTTCAGCGCAAATCAAACTGGATCAGACACATACTTAGAAAGAACTGTCTTCTGCACGACGTCATAGAAAGAAAGGTTGAGGTAAAGAGGAGCTTAGGAAGAAAGAGGATTCAAATACTAGATGATGTTAAGGTAAGAAGGAAATTCTGGGAGTTTATGGAGGAAGCAGAGGATAAGGCACATTGGAGGTTAAGTTTAACTGACAATAGGTCATAAAACAGAACACCTAACGATAATAATAATAATAATAATATCACGTTTCACACCCACAAGGAATCACTGGTAAAATTATTGTTTTGTATATTCTGAGTTTTACATTCCTTGAAAGCAGGCGAGATGCCAAAATCTTACCGACCGAGTAGTAGAACGCATTTCTCTGCTGAATTAGTTTCCTAATTTCCAATCTAATATATTTATTGCGAGTTAATATCGTTCCTAAATATTTAAACTTATTAACCCAGTCAAATGATAATGTTGTTCATAGTAATCTCTAGATTATCGTCCACAATCTGTGTTTTCTGTATACTTAATCTTTTCAGCGTTCATTTCTAAACCCATTTCATTTATAGTTTCTAATAAAATTGCTGCATTTCTTGCAATAGCTTCCTTATTGCTCAACAAAGCTAAATTATCTGCGTGTCCTAATAAAAACGCCTATTTTTAAATTTGGCGGCATCAGATTGTTTATGACGTTTAGTACTTCGTACAACCACCTAACTATAGCACTGAAAACTGTCTGTGTTTATACATGGAAAATCAATCTATTCTTTAAATTATCTATGCTCCCAAGTCCCAACCCCTTTAAAGTTCAAACTTTAATCTTCCTATGCTTTTAGTTATCTATCAGTAAGAGAAATTTGTTAAGATGATAGAATATGAAACAGATAGCTCGTATTTGAGTCAAAAACTTAAAATGTGTCGACTGTCACATTTTAAAGTTGAGAGTAACAATACACATTTTTTGGTGGATAATTTATTAAAGGTAAAGAAATGGTTTCATCTCCAATAATTTCAGAAACTTTTAATAAAAAAATCCAAGTGATTCTGCCAATGCAACCCCGAATGTGATAAAAAAAAAGTGATGTTAATCGGGAATAATAATTATTTTCTAACACACAAACAATTATTTTCTATTTTGCTACAATATTATTTTTAGCTTATCATTAGGCATAATTAAATGGCCAATCAAATACTATCAGGTTTTATAAAGTTTGATAACTATGATTATCTATACAATTAAATCAAAATTTACTGTAGACACATTTTTTTTAAACCTTGCATTTTAAACCAGCTATCTCGGGTGCCTAATCAGCACCATTTAAGTTGTAATAAGTTTTATTCAGTTTTTAAGTGGAACCTTACAATATTCCCGATGATGTTCTTTTACCAATCATAGGCCTACTTAAAACATGTTCACTACATAGGCCTAGGCTTTTAATGTTCTTTATTTTTGCTCAATTTTCTTTCCAGAGTTTTCTCCAGGAGAAAGGAGTGAGTGCATCTACCAAGATAAACATTGCATCATTTCTAGAATTGGAGGCCCGTAACCTTCTTTTCACAGTTTCGGATATTGAGCTCACATACTCTACCTTCAAAGTAAGTGTTCTCCATAGCATTGTTAGGTTCCCTAATAGGTTCAGGTAATCAAATTTACAATTTTTCATACTTTAATATTTGGCTTGAGAGTCCACAATAGTAGGCTATTGCCGGGATCATGATCAACTTAATGTTCATGTAACGTAACAGTCCCTTATCCCGGAATCTTGATCAACCTAACATTCACTTAGAAAAAAATTCACTTATGCCTGGATCACGATCAACTTAACATTCACATAACGTAAAGAAACTAGGCAAGTGTGTGATAGGGGGTCATGTAACTTAACGTAACCGCTAGAGAAAAAACACATAATGAGTATGGATTGTTTGAAAAATTGTCATTAAAATTGATTATGTCTATACCAGTAAGAATTGAGTTTAACACTGTTATAAGTTTTATAAGTCGGAGCTCGGTACCTTTCTACCGACTTCAACTCCACTCAAAAGTGCTTCCAACACCACGATTCCAACTCCACAGCCCTGGTTATAATACTCTGTATTAATATAAGAAAAATGTGTTTCTTTGTTACTAAACATTACCAAAATACATTATCATTAAGAATCATAACATCAAGAATATGGACATAGGCCTACTAATAAAAATTATTTTTTTCCCAATAATTAATCTGCTTGTACTCTTAAGCACCTTGCACCTTGCACCTTGCAACTATATACAGTTGGACCTCCATATATCGAAGTCGAATTCCATATATAAGTTAGAAATATCGATGCATAGTTCAAACTATCTTTTTTATATATGATATCTGCCTCGGTGGTGTAGTTAGCTAACACGATAGTTTCGTGTTGAGCTAGACTACCGAGGACAGGGAGATCAAGGTTCAAATCTTGCTCAGGTATACTGGAGTGGTCCTAAATGGTTTTCCACTCTCCCTCCACGCAAATGCAAGCTCACTTCCCCTAAAATTCAACCTTCCCAATTCCTAACCCATTAGCATAATTTGTACTTAAGCATATAACCCGAACGGGTAGTAAGACACGGTGCTAAATAAAAAATATACATGATATTGTGTAGTCTATTGTATTTAGAAATATTTCCTAATCAATGCACTCAGTATATAAGTGAATATGAATCACATTATATACAAGTTATGTACACAAAGATGATTAAAAATAAAGTTACCTTAAAAAACATGTACACTAGTATTCAAATGGATCTACATTTGTGTGAAAAACTTTCTAATGTCTTGATGCACAGTAAATTTCAATGAGGATTCATCATATAAGTGTTCACACTTAAGTCCTTAAAACACATCTTCAGGAACATTTTCGGTGAATTGAAGACCATGACATATTGTGTTAAATTCGGCCAACATTTCTTTTCAGAAGGCTTAAGGGGCTGAACCTAATTTATAGAGGAGGAAGGCTACTTGAGGAAAGGGTGAGAGAAGTGTGGTGACAATACCACCCCACTAGGTGACCCGTAGGTGTTGCAATGATCTTGACCAAATAGGTCCTTCTTCTTGCGACTTGGTCATTCTCTTTTATCTATCTTGTTTTTCTTATACTATCATCATTACAGGGGTAAAATCCTGATTTGGCTTGAAAAAAATTAGATGCATACTTTTTTTTCCCGATATAGAACAGTTTTTCCACGCAATGTCATGACATTGAATGGGGATTCACCAAAAATTCAATACATAGAGAATTTCAATACACAGAAGTTTGATATATGTAGGTCCCACTCTATTAATGACGAGCCTACACCATCTTGATCTTTGGTAGGCTACTGGCAGGCCTACTATAATGACATGGTATAAAACATGGTCATGAACATCATTACCATATAGTGAGATAGCTACCTTGTTTAGAGGGGCTGATGATGCTAATGTCCTCAGAGAAAGTGATTCATACTCATTAAAAATAATGGTGATAGGATAAGTTTAGACATTTTCTCTTTGCTATATCACTATATATATATATATATATATTTTTTTTTTCCATTGTCATCATTACACACCCAAGAAGACAGCAAATTTAATAATACAGATATTTTTAAAGTTTGATCATTTTGAATAATTAGGCCTATAAAATTTAAACCAGTGTCATTAAAATCTCATTTAAAACATTGAAACATGAACAATGACAAACTTTTGTGTGGAATTAGATAGATTAATTAGTAGACAAGATACTATATTTGTTAATTACGGTTATAGCCACATCTAAATATCATATTCCTTATATTGAAAAATAACACCTCCACACGGGAATTAGGACATGGGATTTAGGCAGTGATCTTTTCTATATAACGTTGACCTATGATCAGGGTGTAAAGATTTTGGAAATAAAAAACCAGGACACCCATTTTATTTTATTTACTTACATCATTAAACTGCTTCAATCAACATTTTGTGTTTTTTACTTCTCAGAACCAGGTATTTCTGACAACAGTTGTTTGATTTTGAATTCGGGTATTAAAATCCACAAAGGAAAGATCAAAATGTGTTTTCACATTCAAAACTGCCTTAACTAGACTAAGTGCAGCCTAATTCTTTTCATCTTGGCTGTAAATATTCATGAGGCTGAATATACATTCTACACTTGCATTGCTACCAGGAATGCACAACATAAACACAGCCAAGATTAAAAGGTTGTACAGGGAAACAAATTTTTCTTTAAACGTCTCGACAACAAACACCCACTTGTTAGCTAATTTCAAAATTCCAAGTACCCCCTCACATACATACTCACAGCTTCTTCTAATTGAGTAAACTCATCAATTAGCACGTTGTCATTGAAATGTTCTGGAAGTAATTTGTTGTATTTTGAAAAAACCTTCATGCTTTCTTCCGCTTCACTCCACAGAGGCTTCTTCTTAAGAGTCATCCATTCAAAGACTTTGAACTCCTCGTCAGGCTTTGTCCACCTCTTTATATATAGGCCTACTCAACACAATGAAAAAGGCAACAATGAAACTTGAAAATTGAGAATTGACACCTTGTTCTAACAATTCACTAAGCAAGTCTTTGATATTCATTGTGTAGAATTTACAAGTTCTACGGTTTTCCAACTTGGTTATTAGTTTCTCAATTTAAGAAGAAGCTTCCATAATGTAAATGTTTTATAACTGAAGTATTTTGATGGATTCTTGATATAATTCCAGTTGACTAATTAAGAACTTCAACCACAGAAGAGAAGTTAGGATCCTTGAAGAAGATTTTGAGCACATGGGGACATTGATCTATTGACAAGAAATATGATCTATCGACAAGAAATATGCTTTCAAGCCATCATTTATGTCTACAGTACATTTTATAGCTGGCAATAATGTCATCCATCTTATTTTAGCATGACTAAGAATGTTTTTATATTCCACTTACGCAAATAGACAGAATTCTTCCAATGGCTCTTTCCTGATGGGGAATATATTGAAGTAATGGAACATATTGTATATAATGGCTTCAAAATCCACTGGAAGTGAATCTGCTGCTGACTGAATACTGCTGTGAAGGACATGAACACAACAACCAGTTAAAACTAGTTGTTTGTCTATTTTCTGCCACACTTTGCAAAAATCATTGTTTCTTCCCTTCCTTTCGGCACCACCAAAGTTTGTATTAGTATTGCCAGCTGACAACGCAATGACTTTGTCCAACAAATTATGTTTCTTCAGTATTTCTATAATTTAGGCTACTTGGACTTCAGCAGTTTCACATCCAATATCACTAAATTCAATTAACCTTGCTTTAATTCCCAAGTTAGGAACAAAATACCTGACAAGGATAGGAACAACTTTCAAATGCTTAAAAGGTTGTTGGAATCAATCATTACAGTGATGAACCTGCTGCTTCTAGTTCCTTAACAATAATGCTTTCATCTCAAAAGAGAACAGCACATTTACTAAAATCTTCTTACATTTAGTGCAACCACAAGTAAAGCTGCTTTTATTAAAAACCTTTCCAATGATGGGAAAAGTGCAATCCATCGAAAAAACTGTGGTTATTTTGGATGGTGTGATATGTAAAAGTGCCTCCTTCTGTTGCATATTTTAATTTTTCTTTGCCCGCTACCATTGGCTTGAAAAAATGTCATTTTATTGAAATAATGATAATAGTAAAGTTGCATCTTTATGCTTCTTTTTTTGTTGATATCGTCATTTATGTCTGCTCTCCCACCATGTGATACTGAAAATGTTGAATTTCACAGTGTACACTCTACTTTCTTCCCACTTTGATTTTAGAATGTATGGAAAATCTTGTTGAGGCTTATAATTGAAAGAACACTTTCGTTTTGGCATATTAATGAAAACTCGCAGCCTATTATACCCACAAATACAAGCACGTGCTACCAAGACAAGATAATGTTCTCAATGGGCAATGGCCGAACCGGAAACATCACTCATTTTACTGGTTGGTGCTGCCATCTAGAGATGAAACGCTGAACTGTGGCAATATAGCTACTATCACATGTGCAACACGTTGTTAGTACATGAGGGGTAGATAATCAAGAAGTCGTTGACTTTTTAGAGAAAGTTTGTATATGTGTATAATTTTGGCACCAATTAAACTACTTGTATTATAAGTAGTTTACCGATTTTTGAAAACCGGGACATTTTTGCATCTCGAAAAAGTTTTTTGGGACACTGGGACAAAGCATCCAAAACTAAGACTGTCCCTGTAAAACCAGGATGTCTGGTCACCCTGCCCACTATCCTCTGGTTGTATGACATAATATTTTACTAGAAACGTTAAATTGTTTATTTGATCAATTTTATTTGAAATTTTAAGTTATCAACATATGAAAGGCTAGGTTAAGTTAGGTTGGTTAGTAATTATAATAATAAGCATAAAATATGGAATGTTTGAAATTTAGGTTTGTATTATGTTAAGTTACTTTAGTCACATTAATTTGGGCTTGTAAATTTGTGATTTCATATAACTTTTACACTTGGGTGTGGCAATAGGAATTGGTTTAGTCGAGATGGATATTTGTGTGAGTTTACATCTTAATAATTCATTAGTTTATGGTCAAGGTTGTTTTAAAAAGATGAACAGGCAATTACATCTCATTTGCAAGAGTTGAGTCTGCTACAAAAAAAAAGGTAATATGTGGTCGCTGTAGACAATTATTGTGTGTTTTTTTTAAAAAACAGTAACTTTTCTTTGGAATACAGTTTGAGGTCTAGGCTACCACTTGTTTATGAGTGAGATGCTTTTCCAGCCATGAAACAGAATATTGCTAACAGGTATCTCATAACTTAGGTGAGCTTTTTTATTATTATTTCTAATGCATCTAATCTATTACTGGGTCATTAAGTTGTTAACATCTTACCTCTGCTGTCAAGGAATGTAAAACTCAGAATATACAAAACAATAGTTTTACCAGCTGTTCTATAAGGTTGTGAAACATGGTCTCTTGCTGTACATGACATAAACAAATTTAGAGGGCTCGAAAACAAGGTGCTTGAGAAGTATTTAGTTTGAAAAGGAATGAAGATACAGGGTAATGGAGAAGGTTACATAGTGATGAGTTACAAACCCTACACTCATCACAAGACATTGTCAGGCTAATAAAATCTCGCAGATTACAGCGTGAAAGGGAGAATCTAGAACCAAGTTTGGACTATTGATTAATAAACCTAATTTCAAGAGACCATTGAGAAGACCTAGACACAGATGGGAGGATAATGTTATAATGGACTTGAAAAAGATTGGGTTTAATGAGGTGGACTGGGTAGAGCTAGCTAAAGGTAGAGATGAGTGGCGTACTTTTTAAGTGTGGCAATGAACTTTCTGGTTCCTAATACCACAGAGTAAGTAATCAATGCACTATATTTTTTCACTACGTAAAATATATTATAAAATAATATTTGGTTTGAAAAAAAAAGTACCTTAAATGTACGATAATTTGTGTATCGTCCCCAAAATAATCATCATATAAATAGCTTATTTTATCAGTAGGTTTTGTTAGGTTGGGATATTTTATCATAAACATATTATCAAATTGCACACTAAAATAACCTTGACACTATTTTGGGACGATTCCATTCCTATTATTTAATGGCATAGGCAAGTACATTTTTTAACGTTTTAATACTAGAAAATGTATAAATAATAAACAATCTAATAGAAAATATCTCTAACTTTTACACAAAACCTAGTTACTATCTTGTTACTCGTTGATGTGGCAACCTAATGGGTGGATTTAATGACTTTTGTGTTAGGTTCTTAATTTACTCATTTACTCACATTGGACGAGATGTTGAACAAGGCACCATGCTTACAATAGACTGGATGGGCAGGATGAGATTTGGACCTTGGCCAGATGCACTAGGTGTGGTTTTCCATGTGTGATTTATTGATCTCTCTCAATACTCTTGTGGGTGTAAGTGAAATACTGACCTCTGGGGCCAAACGAACCTACAAGAGTGCAGGATGTAATTTCAACCTTCCCCATCACAGAAATGTTGATGATTTATAAAAATATAACCCACAAATCAATCTTACAATCACATTTAATGTTTGAATTATGACTACTGTACATAAGGGGGGAAAGTAATAATTTTATAAATTTAGCCTTAGAGTACTGATTAATATTCCCTGCCATAATAAATAAGATTCTCATAAACTCCTTTATGTTCCATTGTGTATCAATTTCAAAGTTATTATTTTCACCATTCATCTTGTTACAGAAGGCATTTCTTACCACAGTTGGTGAGAGTGCTGCAACTATTAAAGGACAATGTTTGGTCTCCATGACAACAATATTGCTGCAATTGTTTGGAAAGGTAAACTACTAATAATTAATATAACCAATATCTAAAGCCCAATATTTACAGACTTTGTATCCGTAAGGTGCATCGTACTCCGTAAGATATCGACTCCACACTAACATATTGCACTGTCTTCAGAGTCCTTATCCTTAATTCTTTAGTGTTTATTACTCCATAGAAGTTGACTCAACCTTAACTTTCAAAGGACTCATCAATACACACTGTTAAGTATTATCAATCACAGCAAAGTAAGGGTGCACGTGCATTAAAATGTAAGCACCAATGGCATTTTCATAGCAATTATAACAAACTAGCTCATGTTTTAAATATATTATTTGTGATTGTTCCATGTCAAATCAACTAATGTAGAGGCACTTTTCAACCTTACATTTTTTGATTTTTTTTCAAATTTGGCATAGTGAAAGAACCACTTGAGGTATATGCCTATGTAAAATTTCATGTCCATATTTTTTTTATTTATTAAGTCACACAGGTGCAAAATTTGTGATTTCGACCAATTTTTTCACCATCTTGTTAACTTTAACATTCAGTATTTTAGTAACCTGGGCACCTATAGAAGTGATTCAAGTGTTTTTGGAAAGGTCTTAAATAGCTCTTTCATATGAGATTTTAATTGGCTTCATTAAAAAAAGGATGTAAAAAAATCGTTATAATCAATATTTTGGCGGCCATTTTCTCAAAAACGAGTTTTTTTCCCCCCTTCAAAAAAAAAATGTTGTATATATACTATTGCTTAGTAGCTATGAAACATTTGAAGATGGGATGCAAATGGGTTAAGGAATTATGTTAGATTAAGTAAAAAAGGGTTCCACCTACCTTTCCACTGTGATATGCGATTCCCAATGCCACGTCAAAAGTATCTCCCCAGGGCCACGTCAGATTTCCCACTCCTTTGCCTAGTTCACGTCATACTTCATACATTCCCAAGGCCACGCCATACATGTCATAGGCTTTAAACCCCTAAAATGTTCTCTAGAAACCCCTAAAATGTTATTTTGACACAAGGTGTGACACCCCTCTAATATCTTCTCTTTGGCTGACTAACCAACAACCAACTGAAGTGTTGATAAGCTACTCACTCTCCCCAACCCTCATTACATGCAGCATAAAGGAAGGTATTGTATTTAGAATCTCTATCCCTAAATTAGCTGGACATAACAAATAACTGTTGATAGCACAAAGACAATGACAAGACAATTAACAGTAATTTATATTTTATCCTGCCATTTGTTCTAAATTTCTTGATTTTGTTTGGCATATCCCATTAGTGCTTGTTACAGCCTCCCAACACACTTTGTAATCCTCATTGTCTGTGGCATTTTGCCAGGCTCATTTTAATATCAGTTTTGAACATTCTCATTTTTTTGAAAATGACAAAACAGTTAGGCTATATTTTTCTTATAAAATAATGTGCTTTCATCTTACAATTATAAATGGCAGTGCCTTGAAGATCAAATCATACTTTAAGAAAAAATTATCACATCTCAAAATTATGTTTGACAAAGGTTAAATTATACAATGTTTTTATAAGGAAAAACAAGTTAATATAAAGCAATATATTTAGTTAGAAAAATTAATATTTTGGATGAACAGAGCTACATCTCAAAACAGTGATGTGACAATAAGCAAGAACATTACACATCTTAATGTATTACACTAATCTTATCAAAAGCAGAGCTTACCTTTACGTGAAGTTTATACTTTTCTGCGACAATGCCCAATCTTCTTCAATGTTATAACTGCATTGTTTCAGTTTTTCTCTAAACAATACAACTCCTTACTGTGAAGGCTCACCAACAAATAAAAAAGTGAGTCTTTATGCAAAACACTCGGCTGTTTCAAAAAGAAGAAATATGACACAAGGACCATCTGGTGGGAAATCTTGTTACTTATCTTTGTGACACTTTTTTTGTAGCAAAAACTCTTTACATTTTTGAATGTTTTGATAGCAAAACCTGAAATTCGGATTTCTTCAAGTTATGTCATCATTTTTGCTCCAAATGAGCGACTAATATTTTAATCTTGTTTGAAAATTAAACTCTAAAATGTTTCATTCCAGAAAGAAGTAGAAAACGAAGTGATCGGCCTGTTTAGTGAACATCTCCTGTTCCTATTATCTCTGGTACAACAAAGTAACAACCCGAGTAATGTGTATGTTCGCTTCATGGCTGCCAATTGCCTCACAGAGGTGGAACTAAATTTTCCTGTAAGTATCAAAGAGATGGTCATGAGCGCTTGTAACATTTTTTTTTCATTGTTGATAGCAAAAAAACTAGATAAACTCAAAAATGTATCTTGAACATTTAATAATATCATAAAGGTTAAATACACTTTATTATATTTTAAATTAACATTACCATTGTTGCCTATTTGATGATTTTGAAGCTATTTTGCAAAGCAAGCTGCATCTTTAACTTAACACAACCTGCTTCAGTCGCCGAACAGTCTAAGGCATGACTTTATGGTAGAGTGGTCTGCCTAAGACAGGGAGATCAAGGTTTAAATCCTGCTCGTGTGTACTGAGGGTGGTTTTTACTAGATGGTTTCCCACTCTCCTTCAACGCAAATGCAGGTAGATTACTTATAAAATGCTTCCTTCCTCATCCCTATGCCATTAGAGTAATTATCATATATGTGTATAACCTAAAGAGATAGTAAGACACAGTGATAAAAAAATACTTGAGCTACTTGAGCACAAAGGCACCAATGTATAAAGTAGAAATAGTAGGAAGAAAATAAAGAGTTCATCCTGCAAGGCCTATTGGTTATGTGTTGTTAACACTCCCAGGCTTACGTTCATGAGTATAAACACTCACTGTACTATTTGCGCCTGGACAGTATTGACTTGCATTTCAAAATTACCTTTTTATTGTTTCCAACCAAAGAATGATACACATATTCTTCCACCAACCTTTTTAATCTACATCCTCCCAGGAATATTCTTACTGACCATTTTCATGGATAGCCTAAATAACTCGACAATTAAAAAATAATACATTTACAAAAAAACTACCTTGAGATAGAAAAAATGTTTTTGTGACAATGTAAGTCTATTTTTAGAATTATTTAACAATTTTTTATGGTTTTTGTTTTAATGAACCCACTGATTAAAACATTAATATCTTAATATGGGCAAACCTATCTTGACTTGCTGTTACATCACAGGTAAGCAACATCTCTGACGTATGTAACTTTTAATGAAGAACTTCATTCGAATTTTGAGGCACAACACTTTTTACAATTAAAAATATAGGCGACATAAAAGTTTGATTGGAATGAATAAGATAGAAAAAAAAGCCATTCACAGTTTACACTGATGTTGGACAAAGATGAATACTGTCTACACCTAACATTGTTACCATTAGACAAAGAGGTCATGGTCATGATCGAGGTCTTAAAGAAAAGTTGTTGTTACCACCTGTTCATGTAGGTAATCTGGTTCTTTTCTATCATAACTCTTCAGGAAGGGGTGGTAAAAGTACAACACAACTTGTAATGAATTTTTTGATCTGCATCAGTATGTTATATAAACTTTGTTTCAGAGAATCCTGCGCGAATGTATCAATAATCTATACAGTTTGTCCTTGATAGAGACCTCGGTTGCCCACCAGCAATACATGTGTCTGCTGGCGCTCACAGTAAAGAACTCGCTTGCTAGTGAATCTCTAGAAACATTGTGAGTTAAGGCACATCGTTATTACTTTTGCCATTTGATGTTAATAGGTGATATTACATAAGTTTGACACATGAGATGCCATTTATTATATGGTACTATTATTAAGATTAGTATGCACTTGGAAACATTGTTTCTTGATGTTTCCAAAATGTTTCCTGTTGCTCACAAACATAGAGAAACAGTTTGCAAATGTGGGGAAAATATTGTTTGTGAGCAGTTAAAACACACATTGTTTTGCATCCTATCTTCATTGATGAAACATTGTCTCCCTTCCAGAGTTTAGTTGAGTAAAACAATAGTTTTTGTTTGCGTACCCCCAGATATAATTTCCTTCAGCTTTATATCCCAAAAGCTATTAGTACATAATGCAAACTATACATATTCTATAATCAACATATAAAATAAATAAATACGCATAAACCAGGTCAAATACTATTGGAGTAAAAGATATTGGCCAAGAAGGATGTTGCTATGGCTTGTGCTTTCTATGTAGCTATGAACTATTCAAGAAGACATAGAAGAAAATAATGACGGGTTCGTACAGTACTTCTAAAAGGTTCATACAATGCAAATAAGCTTTTAACAGAACTGAAGCTCAAAGATATCAGTGGTTTTAGAAACTTCATTTGCATGTCTCCTACAAATTTTGAATAACTAGCCTGGACCATGTTGTTTGTTTAGCACCGCATCTTGCAACCCTATACGCTTATGTACTAATTACACTAATGGTTTTAGGGATGAGGAAGGTTATATGTATAGGAAGTGTACCCACATTCGCGTGAAGAGAAAGAAAGAAAAACTATTATAGAAAAACCACCCTTAGTACACCCGATTGAGATCCAAACATCGATCTCCCCATCATCGGCAGTCTAGTCTTAGAGTAGTAGCGTGTTAGACCATGCAGCCACTGAAGCAGGCTCACATTGTTTATTATCGACAATGTTGGCAAACATGCAAACAATGTTTCTTGTAACCCATTTGAAACGAATGACAAGAAACATTGTTTCCTCCTTTGGAAACATGAAAAAATGTTTGTAAATAGTTTGAAACACGAACAAATGTTTGCAAACTATTTCCGTAAACACACAAAAAAATAAATTCAGAAACAATGTTTTCGTGCGCATCCTAGCATTTATAATGGACCATTGCTCATAACACACCAGCTTAAGACCCACAATACTACATTTTCTACCCCCATAGATTTTTAACAGAAACCCTAGATTTTTGAAAGTGGTTGGTAACTGTCTCAAGTACAATGTTCCAATGCTCAGGCCAATTGTTATGTGATCAACTCTTATGGCTGACACAATCAGAAAATTGCCGGCACCTAGTTTAATTCAATCAAGCATCAGAACTCTGATACATTGTATTGGTTGTTGTAGATGGTCTCTAACAAAACCCATAAATAAATGTATTCAAATAAAGGCTATGTTTGAATATAGTTTTGTATGGACCCTAATACTATTTTACCTGTATATGATTTATTTAGGTGGGGGAAATCCCCAAAAATACTTTTTAAAGACAAGCTACACCAGGTAGATGAGACAGAACTGACGATTGCTGACATAAATCAGGTGAGCATTACACAATTTATTCAATAAACTTAGTTGTTAAGCTCAGTCAGTTTGGTTATCTTAATGGCTGAGGAAGTGATAAAAGATATAAACCTGCACCCGTGGTTATATTATGCTCTACTATACTGGATTATTAGTAATAAGGAATTCATGGTTTGAACCTTGACTCATGGGTACTGAGGTTGGCTTTGCATTTGTGATTCTTAACTTTCTAATCCCCTTTATACGCTAATGCTGGTGTATTTTCTCTAAAAGTACCGTTTCCATCTTTACTCTTCCAAATGAAGTCATTAAAAGCTCTTGTGTTAGATTCACCATAAAAAATAAGTGACACGCTTCGGTGGCCTCATGGTTTAAGGTGCTTTTCTCATAATAGACTGGACTTACGAATACGAGGAGATTGAGGTTTGATCCCGGTCAGGTGTACTGAGTGTTTTTTCACTCTCCCTCCATTCAAATGTGGGTACACTTCCTATAAATTTAACTTTCCTAATCTCTAACACATTGATTTAATTAGTACATGTGTATAACCTGAACGGACAGCAAGCCACGGTGCCAAAAAAAAAGTTACAGTATATAAACAATGCTGGTGAAAGATGATTGGATAATCAGGCATTGTAATCATAAACAGTGTTTAAAAAGGCAAAGTACAGTTATAGGAGACCCTGGTTTTATCCTGACATAAATTATGTAACTACATGGAAGTCATTCATGGGGGGGGAGGGGAGGGGGGGAACTCTGGAAAAGTGCTAGATTTTTTGGTCTGTCAGGAATTTAGAAACATCAAGAGCCTTTATTCCAAGGTTATTTTGTCAGCACATTTGCTAAAATGTGTGATCTATAGGAGGCCCATCCCGCACACATTGTACAAATATTTTCATCCAGGAAAATATATGAAAATATAAAAATGTCATCATTGAAAAACAGCTCCATGCGGAGGGTTTGTTAAGCTGGTATTATAGAAAGCATTCTTAAAGCGATCCCTGGCCGTCTTTAGTTACAGGCTGGAATACTGAAGTTTGGCAACACTGCGTTGAGGCCGGTCAACAACACAGCCACTTGCAGTATTGCTGATATAGTTCATTTGATTTCTCGTGTAATTCACTTGATTTGAAATTCTGGATGATTCATGCTTCAATTGCATCATGTTTTGGGTCATATAGCAAAACATACAATAGATGAAAATTTTGTGGATATGATTAGTGATATTAAACTAACAACTGACATTCCATAATCCCCAGTCGTGTACATTTGTGATTATGCTTACCACAAATTGTCTGTTTGTTTGGAATGTTTGGAATGCAGTAGTTTGATTGGTTTTTTAGTTGGGAATGATACATATGTTAACTATTTAAATGATCTTACTAGAGGAGGATTTACTAGTCCATTAACAACCGTTTTGAGGATTGGAGTATCTAAACATTCAATAATGATTTTAATAATAGAAAAGTTCTCAAATAAATTTCCTCAGTACAAAAATCACTCGCTTTGGTAGCCGCGTTATCTAAGGCACTGCTCTTGTAGTAGGCCTATACTAGACTGCCGATGATGAGGAGATTGAGGTTAAAATTTCGGTCGTGTGTACTGAGGGTGGTTTTTCCAAAATGGTTTGCCACTCTTCATGCAACTGCGGGTACACTTCCTATAAATATAACCATCCTCATTCCTAAAACCACTATCGTAGTTAGAACATAAGTGTATAATTCGAACTGGTAGTAAGACACATTTATAAAAAAACAAACTTTTTTTGTGTTTGACCTATAAATACATTTATAAGGATCCAGATTTTGAACACTTTACTATCTGTTTCTGAGGTTATTCCTTGCATGAATTATTTTCTTTGCTTTTGTCAACACTTGGAAATCAACATCAAGTATAGGAATGATAAACTTTGCAGCCAAAATTCTTGTTCAAAAAATAAGAAAAGTTAAACACAACATAAGTAATGTTTCAAAATTATACATCCCAAAGCTAGTAAGTGTTCAAAGCAATTATATAAAATAACACTTTAAATTTTATTAAAATATTTGTTTAAGATACACCTGGACATGAGAATTGAATTTGGGACTCTTTGGATTAGTGAAACAATTAATGAATGCTCTTTCGAGGCTTTAAGCCAGCTTCCTTTTGTAATTTTCATCATACTATTCTAATCTTGTTTGTGAACGGTACACAATCCTACCTAGCAAATTTATTTTAGAATTATTATTTACATGTTTATTTGTTGAATTTTTCAACCTCTAAAGTATTTTTGTTTAATGATATTCATAAAACATGTTTGGAGGCATTGTCATTATTGTTCAAAGTGGCTCATCAGTTTTTAAAAGAAGAAAACTAAATATTTACACAATTCTCCTTAAGAACCACCAGGTCGCTAAGCCTCATGACATAACTACAAGCATAGTTGCCACATTTAACACTTTGGCGTGTAACTAAAGACGGCCATGAGTGATCCCATATAAAGATTTGCAAATAAGAGAGCCAAGTATCTAGCTATAGCTGTTCTTTTATGTGTAGTTAATGTTTCTCTAACCTGCTTTGGTGGCTGCATGATATATCTAAGGCACTACTCTCGCAATAGACTAGACTGCTGATGATGGGGAGATCGTTTGATCCTGGTCGGTTTTTCCTAAATGGTTTCCCAATTTATCTTCACACAAATGTTAGTACACTTTCTCTAAATTCAACCTTCCTCATTCCTAACTCACTAGCATGATTAGTATAAAAGCGTGTAACTCAAATGGTCAGTAAGATGCGGTGGTAAAAAAATGTTTCTATAGCAAATCAAAGATGTTGTATTGAAGAATCATTCCAGCCAGGTCTTTGAGGAAAGAATTAGTTGGTTTGGATCCAGGAGGTCTGCACTCTAAAAAGTGTTTCATGACTGATATTTCATGTACATGAGGGATGTTCATGCTCAGTGCTCTGATATCAATGATAACCAGAAAACACCTAGATATGAATTTTGTCAAAGTAGTATTTTGCATCCTAAATGAGTGAGGGAAGTTGTTTTACAAAAAGCTGTATAAGTTAATCAAATAGTGATGAAATTTTCTCATTGGGGGAGTCGCAGCCAGAAATAATATGACAGCCAGGTGGAGACTTAATTTCTTTGTGAATTTCAGTAAGGAGATAGAATGTAATAATTTGAGGGCTCTTTGGAGAAAGAAGTGAAGTTGAGTTGAGCTAATGATGAGGTTTTGTAGAGGACCTTCACTTAGTAGGAACTGTTTTATATGTATATAATGTAACTAATAATAATAATTATAGATAAAAGGAAATAGCCTCATCGCTGGTCTCATGGTCTAACATGGCACTTGCGTATTAGACTGAATTACCCCTGACAGACAGATTGAGGTTCAAATTCTGGTATGATGTACCAAGAGTGTGTTTTCTTAGATTGTCTCCCACTTTACCTCCACACAGTTGTGGGTACACTTCCTCTGAATTCTACCTTATTCATATCTACCCCATTAGTAAAAATATGTAGACAGCCTAAATGGGTAGTAAAACGTGCTGTACAAAATAATTAAAATAAATAGAGCATTTCAATAATTAGTGTAATTTACATCGGTCCATCCCTACAATTCCCGAAACTAGAGCTTAGTGTCTAATGTTTGGTATTTCTGTTGATTTATTATTGGTTTTAGATGGTATCTTTTCTCCTAGACCAGTTGGTCTTGTGCACCAAAGAAGGGAGTTTCTGGATCATTTGTCTGGTGATGGAGATGATGCGGTCCAGGACAGATCTTCAAATGTCTGTCCAAGTGTTGAAACCTATTCTGATTCACAACTTGAGGGTGTACAACCCGCAGAGCTTCCATGTTGTTCATCTGCTACTGGTACAGTAATTTATTGTGCGATAGGGAGGAAACAGTCTGACACCCTAGCTCGGTTGGTAGCGTGTCTGGCTACTGA
Source organism: Timema genevievae (assembly GCA_902155825.1). Taxonomy (NCBI): domain Eukaryota; kingdom Metazoa; phylum Arthropoda; class Insecta; order Phasmatodea; family Timematidae; genus Timema; species Timema genevievae. Next base: position 94,898 of record CABFWO010002542.1, read on the forward strand.
GCTGAAGATCCCGGGTTCTATTCCCGGCATGGCCGAAAATTTATCATTGATGAAAATATGGAATTACCCTTTCACATTGATAAATTAACAACCGGGGCTGGATGTTGTGCCCGTCCTAGTTTTAAGATAGATTATAAGGCATATGAAGCTACGACAGACCTAGCCAGCTGGTAGTGGAATAATATATGACTTGAATAAAAAAACTTACCCAAGCCATAGGCCACGAACAATAATAGATGTAAAGTAAAGGGAGAAAACAAGCTAGAATATAATTGGATCAACGTACCGATCAATTAGTTTCATACCAAATTTTGTTCAAAGTTTCATTGGTTATTTTAAAATATATTAGGGATGTGCGAATACCCAAAATTTCGAGTTTGAATGAAGTTTAGGTAATTGTTCGAACTCAACTTGAAATTTTTTACAAATCTCAAAAATTCTGAGTTTAATTAATTTAATTCAATTTTAAGATATTATTTCATAGAAAATGGATTCCCTTAATATTTTACTTAGTTTGAACTTAGGCAAAATATTAATTTTATTTATAAATTTGAGCTTGAGTGATTATAACTTTTTTCGGCAACATTTCAGTACTTAAATTTTTTGTGTTTGCTTATGGTGCACATATGGCACTATTACAAACATTCAACTTGAAATATTTCCTAGTGAAATAGTGCCTTCTATTACTAAAAATAAAAAATAAAACTCAATGCTCTAGTCCAAACTCAATTCAAACTTGACTTTCTAAGTTAAAAATGATTATTTGCACACTCATAAAATATATATATATATAAAAAAAATAAACAGTTAAAACTTCATGCATATTTATTTAGTCATTCTCGTTATTATTTAAGTAAAGCTATTACATGATTGATGATAGTAAAATTTAATGTATGGTAACTATAGGCAACTATAGAAAAAATAGCATCAAGCATTCTGGATTATATGAGGAATATAAGTGTATGCTCTAAACTGTGCTGCACTAACTTCTGCTGAAAAAGGCACCTTATGTGTCCCGGAAATTATAGGCCCTCCACAGTAGGAAAGATGGAATCTGATTGGCTACTATTCTTTTAAAGTTATACATATCTATTTATTATATTTCTAAGTATTAAATTTGATGTAAATTAGTACATTGTTTATTAACCTATGAAAAGTTACCATATATCCATTTGCCAAACCATATGAACTGCAAGACCTAATGTTGACTTGTTAATTTTGGCAGTTAGAATATTCACAAAAACAAACAATTTATTTTACATTATTAACTGTTTTTACATTTTTGAAACACAAACTTATGAAAATAACTGTTTGAATATTTATTTTTTGTGGAAGCGGAGTCTATGTTTCACTTAAAAAATGCTTTTCTAACAAAGGCTTGTAAAATGTGGCAGGTTCTTCTGAAATCTAGATAGCGAGCCAGCCTAAATAAGGGTGGTTAATGATGTCATACAAACTTTCAAGGTGGTTGTGTTTTTACTCTGTTTACAAATTCTTTTTTTAAACTAATATTTGGTATGGGTTTTTCCCAAAGTTATAAAATATATCTCAATAAGGAAAACCTCTTTTCGCTATATGAGACAATTGCATTATATTTGGAAGAAGGTACAGGAAAGGTGGATAGAAACATACCTGTACCTTCTTCCAAATATAATCCAAAGTTATAAAAATTTTTTTTTTATTTTAATGGCCAGTTATAACAAATTACAAGTGTGAATATAATACCTTTTAATTAATATTTCATGTATCTCTTGTTGCCACAACCTCAAAACAAAACACATAATAGTTTTATTAATAAATTTTGTTATTTCAATAGGTTAAGAAAACACTATTTATAGGTGTTCTTAGGGAAGTATTATTAGACTCATTTGATAACACTTTTTATTGATAATATAGAATTAATTAGCAAATATTTATTTCCAAATAGGTTGATATTAGTCACTTTGAGCCATTTCCAGTTTTTCCTCGGTGTGAATTCGTCTGGAATAGAATGAATGATCCATATACATTCCAAGGAATTCCTTTAATTTAACATTGCTCATTTTCCATAGAGGAATGTTTGCAGATACCAGAACGTCACATAAATCTATATAAAATGTTTAGGATTTTTCTTGATTTGTGAATGCATTCTGTGCAAGTAATAATTGAGAGGTTTTGTTTTTATCGATTTTCTGGATACCACGGACATGTTTGTTGTGACTGATAAGCTGTTGAATGGTTATATCTTTTATCTGATTCCAGCCACTTTCACTTCACATATTTTATAGAAAAGTATTTCACTCTCTGTAGAAAAAATATCCTTTCCAAATTCAGTAATGATTTGCCTCAAATGACTCGCTTTAGATGGTTTGGTTTAAAGCATTCTAGATACACATAAAATAATTGCAAACGAATAAATATAACGTACACTTTATAAATGAAAACTACGCATTTAAAATCTTTTGACAGCTAAAATAATTTGTTTTACTTAACATTGGAATACCTGCTTTTAAAGCAATGGCTGCGTTATCTGATAGCTTGTGATATTAAGATAATCACATACTTGTAGCCGACGATTTCCGCACATACATCATAGGCTCTGCCTTAAAATATGAGTTAGAGCATTGGCGTACTAAGCCATAGGTCTCGGGTTTGATTTCTGTGTCCAGTTGTCATTTTTCAATTTTCAGAATATTATATCTAGATGGAGTAATTCTCACTAAAAGCATAAATAATAGCTTTGGCTATTTAATTCATACAAAAATTGATTTACTAATGAACATATAAGTAGTTTTCTTATCACCACAGCTGATTCAATATAGTATTTTTTAAATACTATTAAAACTCAACAGTGATTCTAAAATACTACTAAAATTCAATAGTAATTTTAAAATACTACTAAAATTTAATAGTAATTATAAAATACTACTAAAATTTAATAGTAATTATAAAATACTACTAAAATTTAATAGTAATCATAAAATACTATTAAAATTCAGTATTAATTCTAAAATACTACTAAAACTCAGTAGTATTCCAAAAATACTATAGGTTTTCTGTAGTTCATTTTCATAAGGGTAGTGAATGTGCTTGCAATGAAACATTTAGGGACAGGGAGGCAACCCAGACAGAATAGAGATTACATGGGGTGTCAAGTCTAGAGAACATTTAAGGGGTGTGTCAAGCCTAGAGAACATTTAAAGGGGTGTGTCAAGCCTAGAGAACATTTAAAGGGGTCGAGAACTAATTTTATCATTCATTACGGTTGTGTCATTTTATTAAATTTATTGTTGTATAAAATAAAGTTGAAAGAGGAATGAGCAAGACTAGTAATAACATTGAGTATACAGCCAGTCCCTGTGATGAATGTAGTGAAGGTGTAGCTTGTAGGGACAGTTGGTGGCCTTGGCAGGCTGATGTGCAATAGTACCGTCTTGCTCAGTGATGAAAGCAACAGGAAACTACTGCACTCCTAATTTCCCTAGTAAGCCTTTTCACTGCTGCATAAGCTTTAAGATGACAGTGGAAGTGTTTAGGATCCAACCAAACTTTGGGTTGAGTACTAATCATCACATAAACAAAAGTAGGCCTTGCATATTAGAAAATGAGAACTAGACTCTGAAATAATAGAAATGCTGAAAGAATCAAAATATGACCTTGTTTATTAATCACTATATTATTTTACCCTTTCTAATTATAATATTGTTTTAATTTAAAGAAATATAATCTCTACACTGTCCAGTTAAACATTCTCCATGCAATTTTTAAATTTAAATTTCTTACAAAACAAATCTGTGACAAAGACATCGTCCTACCCTTTTAATTATAATTTATATTTACAATCCATTCGAGTAACAAAACGTAACTTACTTAATTTTATTTGTTGATATACTTAAAGTTGTGCCAACCTTTAATTTATCTATTCTCACTTCCCAACTAAAAGGACTTTGAACTTTCTTAAACATGGCCAAACTCAAGAAGATGATTAGAATTTTAAAATATACATATATTTTGGTCTTACCTGTGAATAAAAAAAACAATAATATTCATTTTACCAAATATCAAAATGCGAACATTTTGTCATTTAGCAATGAATACAAACTACCGTTGTGTCGTAGTCTTCAGTGGTTACAATTAGAACTAATTGTCATCAAGTTCCGCTACCAGAATGAGCCTCTAGCACATGTTGATATAATTGTTTTCTTGGTTCTTAATTTCCTAAGCGTGCGATTCAAGCATTATTATTCTATATGTCAAAAAACCCAGCTTATTTGGTGTTATTTTTAAATTTAACATCTTTTTCTGCTTGCTTCCTGGTCTTCTCATTCTTATTTAAAAAAAATTATTAATATATTTGTTTCAAACAAACATTTCTTTGAAGTGGATTCTTCTTTATTTTGGAAGATTTATTCTTGAAAAAATTCGAACATTTTCAAATTACGGGAGACAGAAATGATCCGGACAATTAAAACAGAGATACAAGGTTTGAGAATCTAAGATCTTGATTGATAATGGTGTGTTTCATGTCTGCGGACAAGAAAATCTAATGAATAACAAGTGAGGATTGTGCTGCACCTGAGGAAATGATTTCAAATAAGAGTCTGAAGTATTTTCTCAAGAAGTCCTTTTTTTTAAAAACTCTGATAACATCAAATTTTTATAAACAATTACATCTACCAGAATTAACAATCATCGGTGAGCCAGCATATATATTAAATTAGTACACATGAAGAAAATTTGCTCATTCCATTCATCAATCAAGAAAATTCTACTTCAAATTAATTATAATTAATTTTTTCAACATCCTAATTTTCTGGCATTTTTGTCCTTCATGGAAACATAATATAAAGACTTTTTTTTTCTGAAACTTTAATTGTGCAAATCATAACATTTGTTTATACCTTTCACTTTTTCTAAATTATAACATAATTGATTTTATTATGTTAATTAATGGTAGGATATTTTAATCCAATTTCAAATATATGATTGTTTCAATCCTAGAGTGTAAGTGGAGCTTCACAGGAAGGGTAGTAAGGAATTCTACTGAAAATATAAGACAAGCAAGTGAAACATTTTTTTTATTTCTTTATTAAATGTTTACCCTCATACATACTTGCATTGTTGAAAATATTTTGTTTGTATGTTGTTTCTTTTTTGTCTGTAATCTTTTTATTGTTGAGATCCATGACTAGGTGTGGAGCATTGTGATTGTGGGCTTGATGGTCAAAGTGGTCAGGTACATTAAAGTTAAGGTTGTAACTTTCCACCCCCACCCCCCAAGTAGTCTCGAGATCATAGAGTCTGCGTGCTAATGAGCTATCCTATTTCAGAGCCGGATGATAGGTTAAAAATATGAATGGAAGAAGTGAAGTTAACTGTATTATCATTTTTTTTAGCATAAATTAACTTAATTTTTTTATAAATCCCGTAGATTTTTGTTGTTCATATAAAAAATCCCTTTCCTTTTTTTTCACAATATCATAAAATATAAAAAAAATTGAATTAGGTAAAACCCGTTATCTAAAAAACTGGATCAAAAGTTCCTCTCAATTTCCTGATTTTTTTAAATTCAGTCTTTTTGTTAATACCAGCTCAAATAACAATGTTTTGAAGTTATTTTTTACATTTTGCATACTTAAATATAAAACCACATTTTCAATAGGAATTTACTAATTTAAAATAATTTAACCAAAAATGTAAGAAAAATCCACTATTCGATTTGTACTATTTGGTATTTGTTCGAAAGTTTTATATTCGATTCAATAAATTATCCTATTCGCACACCCTTATTAAATATCAATTTTTGGGCCTACAATAATTTGAAAAATCTCTTACCTACCCTATTTTCAATTATTAGGCCTACAGATAACTTTGTTTAAATATGTAATATTCCACTCATTAGTTTATTTCCTAATTTTCCTCAATTTCTGTGTTTAAAAAATCTCTTTAGCCATTGATTAATTAAATAGCTATATAGTTTCATTTTTAATTTACTTACCTTGTCTTTAAATGTAGAAACATAGGGAATTTAATGTTAGTAATTGAATAGCCTTTTGGGGTTTAGATTTGTGTAAATAGGCTGATATTTTTTCAAGGTTACTAAGCACTCCATGTAGATCCACAACATTAAAAATATATTAACTTTCATCAAAAATACTAACTAAAAATCATAATATAAACATTTTGTTTCACTAGAATCATTTTGGGAGCATGTTGTTTGAAGAGAAAGATCGCACTGCACTGTTGAACCAGACACTTGTGAACGCAACTCACCCATCATTGCCAGCTTGTCTCAAATTGCTGTATCTTGACTGGACAGGCAGTTACCTCCAGGGTGATACACCCCAGACACCACAAGTCACCAAATTGGTCCCTGGTGTCTTCGACGGGCCTGAAACCCAACTCAAGAAACTGCACATCCTTAGTGGGTTTCTCAAGAACAAATCAGGTGGGTTGACTTCCTCAGTTGTTAAGGCTGTGAAAGTTGAAATGACAATATATCACACCATTATAAAGTTATTATCTCTCATATTTTGACTTAAATAAGTTAATTTATCATAAAAATTAATATTAGATCTAATTGATAAAAAAAAAAGATAAAAAATAGTGATAAAATATGTGTAAAGATTTGTTTTATTTTCAAGAAAAATATTTTTTATTAGCTTTTCAATATAGTCACTTCTATTTTGTATACCACATTTGAGTTTTCATTTATAATGGAAATTATACATACCACTTATTTTCAAAAAATTTTAATTTTATTTATTAATTTTTGGTGGCCTGGCAGTCTTGGGGTAAGGTGTCAAACTTATATTCTCAGGGTCCGGGGTTCAATCCTTGGTTCCGGCACAGATTTATCTGATTGCCAAACCCTTCCTTCACCTCTGACAAGATGTGTATTAATCACAACTTGTGAATGTGAGGAATGCCAGGCCTCCACCGTGGTTTGGATCCCAAGTTAAACTGTAGGTCCTCCATTTCATCTCACAATCACCCTACCATTACACATTAGCGTAAGTGTGTACAACCCGAACAGGTAGTTAGACGCGGTGCTAATATTAATAATAGTTATAGAATTATGTTTGTTAACCTGTTTAAAATCAATGTTGATCTTATTTATTGCAATACATATTTTACCAAACTTACCACATTTAAATTAAAAATGCATTTACTATTTCATATTGTTTGCTAGAAATATTATTTTAGTCATATTAATTTTAATTGTAAAGTATCAGCATCAACTTTTATAAGCATTAAAATTTAAATTGAAATAAATTTCTCAATAAAATAATGTTTAACAAGAGCTCATTGATCTTTATAATATAACTGGATGGACATCTGTGGCTGAAATTTTCGAGCTGTCGTCTGCATACTATTGTGTAAGAGAGAAGAAAACTTTCGGATATCTACTTTCTCTCCCTACACCCATACAAGGCAATTGACATCGTTCAATAATTTGATTGAATAAATGAGATACATATGTGTCATTAGTTAAATGAAATTAATATGTTAGTAAGAGATTTGAAGAGCAAAAAAACAAAGTTCGAAACTGGTTAGCTTATTCCTTAAATAAGTTGATATAGCCTAATATATATGATGATTTTTGAAGAAAGCTTGCTTGTAAGGCTTTATCTTGTACCAGAATCCTACCCTTTAGCTGTGTTTATTAAGGATAAAATACCTTCCAGAAGGAAATTTCTACTTCCATTCTAAATGGTCGTTTATCCTAACAAAATATTATATAGATGATAGTATTCTGGTACGAAATAAAGCCTTACAGATTGGTATTGTTACTTAAATCAGGGATTAGTAGATACCATACTTCCTACAAGCCTATAACCTAAATTATCGTTTAAATGCAAGACTTCTACACAGAGTATATCATTCAAACAAATGTAATACAGTTTTTAGCTAACTTTTTTCATTATTTAGTTATCAAACTTTCAACATAATATGGTTTCTGAAAGCAATATTCAAGACATGAGCCAACATTTAAAAAAAAATGGTAATATAATAAAAGTTTCTACAAGCCTATTACCTAAGTAAAAGTTTGAATGTATGGCAATTACACAAAGTTTGTCATTCAAACAAATGTAAGCTTTAAGATAACTTATTCATTATATTTATCGAACTTTCAATATAATATAGTCTGAAACCAATATACAAATTAACCCTTTGAGTGCCAAGAGAAATTACAAGAAAATGTGCTAAAAGTGCCATGCTATTTTCCTGAAAAATGCAGGAGTTTGTTTAAATTTTAATAACTCATTAGTCTTTGAACTTCTTGCACTCAAATTTTTACATAAAACTAGCTAACATGCTTGCCAATCGGATGATATAATTATACATATACTTTTTTATTTTTTTAATATAATAAAAAAAATCACTAGCCAAGATATTAAAAAAAAATTATTGTTTAATTTAACATTAATTTTTAAGTTTTGAAAATTTAAATAGCTTTAAATAGAATAAATCACTGAAAAGAACATAAAAAACTGAGTAAATGACAAAATTTACAAAAAAAAGCTAACAAGATTTTACGCTAAAATTGGGTTATGCATAGCAGCTGTTTCAGTAACCATCAACTTTAGCAGCGTTATAGTAAAATAAAGTCTAAAATAAATAATTGGGTTGGAATCAGAAGGGAACAGTGAGGGGGACTTCAAAACTGGTACTTTTGCATAAATATGAAGAGTTTGGGGTGGATTATCCTAATCTTCAAGATTTATTTTATCCCTTTAGGAATAACTTGTATTCATACTTGTGTTATCAATGACAGCTGCCACACCTACTTGTTCCGATCTTTCCCTTTCAATAGAATAAAATTCCTGTTCAGTTTCATTATTTACAAATTCAGAATCAGTGCTTTCAGAATGACAAACAAATTAATCACTCTGGGTTGAGCTGTCAATAAATATTGCAAGTATTTCTGAAAAAATTATAAAATAATTTTCAGGTTCGATATATCGCAAAGACAAATAAAAGTAGCTTGAACATACGAGAATGCAGTGGAAATAAAGTCTACCCTATCTGTTGACTTAACACTGAACTAAGAGCTCGAAAACATGGGATCGCTGTGAGCGACCTTGGCAAGTTTAGCAGATATTTCGTGCATCGCTCTGAGCGACGTTGGCACTCAAAGGGTTAATAACAAACTTTAAATATAAGGGTACTCTTGGCAGACTATAAACAACATTGATGATAACTACATATTTAAATATGTTAAAGATTTTATTCGTATTTGTATAGTATTACCTGTAAAACTGAATTGTTTATCCTTTAATGACAATGTTTCTTCAGGAAAGTGTGGTATAATACCTCACTATGTTCAAACAATAACACTTTTATTCATCAGAGACATGTTTTCACGTAAGAACATTGAAAGAAACCGTTAAATCTGTCTCCCCCCCCACAGTGTAGCAGACTATAAACTTGAGCATCATGCTTTGGTCCTTGGATATGTTTATGTGTATCTCCATCCAGTTAAATTATAGAGATCATTGCGAGAGCTTGTACAACTCGCATGTGTAACTGTGCATAGAGTAATTGAAATGGAACAGAAGAAAGCATATTTTGGGAAAATATTAGCTTATTAAAATGTCAATTTTATTAACTTTTTATCAAGACAGTGTAGAAACACTCTACAATAATGTTAAGTGATAGTTAAAGAAGCCATCCTGAAAGGATAGCTAGGTTAGGCCTAGGTATAAACAAACACACTTCTCTATTTTCTTTCTACACTTTTACACTTCCCACTTTTTCAAACTTTCACAGTTGCACATTGTTTTGAACTTTCAGAAATATTTATTTTTCATATGAAGAGACATTAATGAGAAAGTAATATTCCTGAAAATTCAAACTAATGTGCAACTGTGGAAGTTTTGAAGAAGTGAAAAGTGTAAAGGTTTAAGAAGAAATGAAGAGAGATGTGTGTTTTTCTATCTAGATCTAACCTAAATATCCTTTCAGGTTGGCTTCCTTCATTATCACTTACTTTACATCACTGTACAGTGTTTCTACACCGTCTTGTTATACATTTCCAAGCCATCATGCAATTATTCATTTTATTAAGTTCTTTTATAATTGTTAGTGTAATTTTAATGTCCTTAAACACATGAGTGTTGAAACCATTTTAATTATTTTTTTATTAGACTTTTATTTGAGTGTTGTTCTTATTTTAATTATTTTTTTATTAGACTTTTATTTGAGTGTTGTTCTTATTTTTAAATTGTGTTTTATAAGTGTTATTTCTAATTTAAAAACCGATATTTCCATTGTTTAACTTTCTTTTTTTCAAAAATTTTACTATTTATAAAAATGAGTGTCATTCATCTTTTAAGAATATGTGTTTTAATATACTTTTGAACATTTTAAAATTATGAATATACAATACACGAACTCGACTCGAATTTGGGAGCTTTTAGAAATACTCGACTCGAGTTTGACTCAAATGAAAAAACCCAAGCTCGCAGACCCCTACTTAAAATCCATTCATTATAACAATCATACATTCAACTAAATGTAAAATTACTGGTCTGGGGCCTGGTTGTTGAGTTCATCCCATAATTATAATTGGTTCTGAACCACCAATAAGCACTATCTGGGCTCTAAAACAAATTGCAGTTGAAAAATAAAAAAAAAATTTTTTATTTTTTTTTGAGAATTTAATGCTTGGATCTGAAATTCTCTTTACTCCTCGAATCTTTAAAATCCTTGAGAATTTGAAGGATTTGAGGACCCAGCTCTATTAATTTTACATAAGTATATTTTTAAATACTATCGATATTTTATAAATAAATAAATATTAAATATTCAAACATACATTTTTTCAACACACATTTGTCGAAATCAGAAGATAATGTAAATAATGAACTTTGTACCTTTTTTCCTGTATGGCTAAAAAATACACATTCTTGTTGAGACACTACAACTAAACTATAGGAGATAGCTATTCAGGCTGGAAAATGAACATTCCTGGGGAGACACTAAACTATAGAGGATAGCTATTTAGAAGCAGGTATTTGTAAATCAATATTATATTTAGCAGAATGCAAGCATTCATTGTTAAATGTTTTCATTGGATAGGTATTTTTTGTTTCCATTTGTAAATGGCATGTTTGATTTAATTGTGTGTATTCATTATGAGTTTAATATGGTGAAAAAAAAAAGGTAGGATCACAGATAAACATCTTGACAACTGCATTCAAATGGGAGTAAAAAGTTACTCACTGAACATGAAAATAATAATTGCATGAAAGTGAATGACATTCTTCTCAGTATGTTACACAAGTTTAAAAAATACAATAAATTTGTAAATCTGAGCATTAAAAGGTCATTTTAGTTTGAAAAATATACTAAAATGATAAAACTATGTCCATTAAAAATAACAATCCAAGCCACAGACCTCACCCTTGATCGAATAAAGGTGTGATGACAATGTGTTTGTACAGGTTACAATAGTAGCCAATATGATATGCGGCTTTTGTTTAATCTGGTTAACTTTTGAAACAGTTAAACGCATTGAAAGTAGCTCCAATACTTGATGAGTTTGGCAATCCCTACTCTAAAGAGTTGAATAAATGGGAATATCTTCCAGAAAACACAGAGGGTTTGAAATTAAGAAACTAGTGACAACCATAGAAATGTAAAAGGAACAAACATTATAGAGAACAAATTATTTGTTCCTTTTACATTTCCTTAAGTGTACTATCATTAGTTACTAATTTCCTTTCGTGTTGTTTTCTTGTTTCCTCTTTTGGAAAGTTGAATTGCATTGGTCACACTTCCTTCTAATGAGTTCCAATAGAATGAAACCTATGTCACGCAAGTGGGTGGTAAAAATCAATTTTATTTAAAAGAGAGCCATTATTTCTTTGCTCAGTGGCAGCATTACAAAGTATGAAGTGTTAACTAGGGCTGTGCGAATATTCAAAATTTTGAATAATTAATAGCCGAATATTCAATTCGAAACTCTGAATAGTACGATCGAATAGTTAAGTCATAAATTTCTTTAAAGTCTTGTCCAGACCCATAAGTTTACAGCAGCATTGAAGCAGTTGGCGCGAGACGAGGCAAGGAGCCGAGCAGGGTAGCTAGATAATCTGGTGAACTCAAGTTAAAAATACTCTTGGTCTTTTGTTCAATAAGGGGTAAGGAGGAAATACAGTTGTTAGCAGAAAGCAAGAGGTTGGAAGAAGGGAGAGGGTTTTTTATAATGGCTGGTGGAGAGACAACAATTGAGAGCCATTCTCTGGCTACTAGTGAAATTGCTTGCAATGAAACATTTAGAGAAGGATAGGAATAGCTATTCTACCATATTTCACTACTGTGTGAAAATGAAAGGGGAAAGGGGAGGGGGGGCAGTATTGCAAGATCAACCATTTGAGTGCTTGTCAGTCTGTTGTTAGGACAGGGATGTGACCCAGACATAATAGAGATTACAAGGGGTGTCAAGTCTAGAGAACATTTAAGGGGTCTCAAACATAGAAAATATTAAAGAAGTGTCAAACCTAAAGACCATTTAAAAGGTTTCAAGCCTTGAAAACATTTATGGGTTGTCAAGCCTACACAACATTTAAAAGGTTTCAAACCTAGAAAACATTAAAGGAATGTCATATCTAGTGACATTTTAAAAGGTTTCAAACTGTGATATTACAGCGAGAATTGTCAAATATATAACAGTCCAACTCGGTACAAGGCGAAGTCTATTCTGTTAATACATGTTGCCGACGTAAGACATTACAATACACAGCCACAGATAACAAGTGCTTAGGGTAACACCTCTGACACTAAACTTGGTCCTGGATAGAGAGCGTAGTTCCTCACATAGCCGCAGGGCGCTATCATCACACAAACCTAGAAAACATTTAAGGGATATCAAACCTAGATACCATTTAGAAGCTTTTAAACATGTAATACATTTAAGGGGTGTCAAGCCTAGTGAACATTTAAGGTGTTTAAAGCCTATAGAAAGTTTAAGGGGTGTGTCAAGTATAGAGAATATTTAAAGGGGTCAAGAACTAATTTTATCACTCATTACTGTTGTGTTGTTTTAGTAAATTTATTGTTGTATAACATGAAAGTGGTAGAGCTATGAACTGATACTATTAATAACATTCAATATACAGCCAGTTTCTGTGATGAACGGAGTGAAAGTGTCGCTTGTAGGGTCAGTTAGTGGCTTGGTAGACTGATGTGCATTAGTATTTTCTGGCTCAGTAAGAAAAGCAACAGGAAACTACTGCACTCCTAATTTCCCTAGTAAGCCTTTTCAGTGCTTCAAAGGCTTTCAGCTGACAGTTGTGTCGTGAGACCCTTATTTTAGACATACAACTAGGATGGAAGAGGTAGCGTGGTTCCATCCTAGAGGCATATCATGGGTTCAATCCTAGTTGTACTAACTCATAATGGGAGTTGGACACGGCAATGACACAAACACTCAGTGATACCAATGTGAATTTCCAATGTATTCCAGACACCAACTACAAAGTGATAATACAAAATAACAGTAAAGTTGATTGGTTTAGTACTTAAATACGGTAATCTTGGAAGTTGCTTTGCGACAGGACTCGAGGACGGGATATCTACTATATGTCTATCTCTCTATCTCTCTGTTTTTGTCCAGCTCTCTCTATCTCCCCTAGATCGGGTCTTATATATATTTTTTCCAAACGAACTTTTGATACCTCATGCCCTAAAAAACATAGAGATAACGAACTCTGTTCGGGCGGAACCAACAACAGAGGTCTTAAGAAAATAAAAAAAAAGGTCTGAATAAATATCAATGTTTTACTTTCACACGACTCATGATCCTGTGCAAACCGCGTGATGTCGGGGAGTCATAGTCCAGCCAAGGAATGATAATAATTAACATGAGACGGTTTTCTAAGGAGGTCCTTGAGTTCGTGTCACATATTTGCTGGATAGAGATGCTTCTCTTTTTTCAAAGTTTATATAACAGTGTATATTATTGCATTTATACTTTTGGTGGATTATTCCTGCAACAACATAAACTGTATTATTTCGTTTAGTAAATGTTACTATTTTCTTATATTAGTAAATATCTCTATTTAAAGATTAAAGAGAAAGAAAGTCTGTGAGGTGCACAGTATCATTTATTTCATTTTAATGTACTATTTAAAACCTCATTTTTTAATTATCTTTAGATGTATTTTTAACACATGTACAGTAGTTCCTAATCATTTTAATTTAATATTTAAAACCGAACACATTTCTTTTGGATAATATTTTTGGAAAGTTGCAAGAGATTCCAAATATAGTCACCATGTCTTACTATGATTTCGGGTTATATGGTTACTTACTAACTAATTATTGGTTTTAGGGATGATGAAGGCTGTATTTATAGGAAGTGTTCTGGCATTTTCGTGGAGGGAGAGTGAAAAAATATTTAAGGAAAACCACCCTCAGTACTCGGACCGAAATTCTAACCTCGATCTCCCCGTTATCGTCAGTCTAGTCTACTGCGAGAGTAGCGCCTTAGACCATGCTGCCACTGAAGAGGGTATCAGCCTATTGAAGGACATTTTCTGATAGTTCCCAAAGATACCAAATCTACTGTTATGTTTTATGATAGATTGAGTCAAGTTAAACAATAAATTTGATACAGTAAGATGTCAATGGTGGATAATCTACATTTTATATATTTCGGTTATTGAATTCAAAACAAGGTCTATTTACAGCTTAATCAAAGCGAAATGTTGTTTGGGGGGATCAAAATCGCATTAGTGTGGAGAGAGTTTGAAAAATAAATGATAAATAAATTGGGGAAGACCACTCCAACGCACACAGCCAGGATTCTAACCTTAAACTCCTATCACCGGCAATCCAGTATATTGTGATATTAGCACCTTAAGTCTAGAATGCACTTGGGAACATCTTGCTGGAAACATTGTTTGCAAACATGTTTCTCTTGTTTCCTAAATGTTTTTATAGTGTTTTCAGAAACTGTTTACAAACTTTTTGGAAACAATTTTTTCGTGTTTCCTTTGTGTTTCCCAAAGAGTATCAGGAAACAATGTATCTTGTCATCCATTTCAAATGGGTCATAAGAAACAAAGTCTGCGTGTCTGGTCGTGTTTGCCAACATTGCCGACAAACAACGGGGGCCAGGCCAGTTGTTCACTATCCTGGGACAAACTATTTTTAAAAGAACCTCAAAATCTGAAAGAAACGCGTGAGTGACGTTCCTAAAAACACTCACGTCTTTGGACTTCAGTTCTGTCAGAAGCTTATTTGCATAATATCAACCATTTTAAATCACTGTACAAACCTAACATTGTTTTCTTATTCCCTCGCTTCTTGAACAGTCCTTAACTAACTAAAAAGTACAAGCCATAGCAAGATCCTCCTTGGCAAACATTTTGTACTCAACTGAACTCCGGACGGGAAACAATGTTTCATCATTGAAGTCTGGACACGGAACAATGGTTCTTTAACGAGGTTGTCTACTTGGAGGTCTAGAAGATATTTTGCGAAGCAGGTTGCATCTTAACTTGACATACCTAAGCAATCTAAGCACTATCGCACTAATACACCAATGTACGAAATATAAAGAGAGGGAAGAAAATTAGTAGTCTATCCTCCGAGGTTTCTTGTTTATCTGTTGATAACACTTTCCCTCTTCCTCTGACGAGTTTACGCAGTCACTATACTGTTTGTGCCTTGAAAACATTGACTTGTATTTTAAACTTACCTTTTCCTTGTTTCGTACTCTAGGTAGACAAATGCTACCGTGGACTTTTTTTAATCTACATCCTAGCAGGAAGACTCATACAGGCAATTTTTGTGACTAAACCAAATAGACCAAGTTGTAAATGATTTATAAAAAAATATGTTTATAATGTCTTGAGATATAAATAATGATTTTTTGACATGGTAGGACTACTTTTAGAATTATCTAACAACTCATTGTTTTTGTTTCAACCTTATATACTCGTATTTAAAACTCGCTGAATAGAACGTAAATGCATTAGCATAGGTAAACCTATCTTCACCTGTCATGACGTCACAGGTAGGCAACGTCCTTAATTGTTTGCAAACAATATGTTTCCAAACTCTCAAACCATTTGCAAAACTGTTTGCCTAAGTCTGTGAGAAACAGGAAACATTAAGAAACAATGTTTGCAAGCAACGTTTCCAAGTACGTGCTAATCTTTAGAAGGCATGACCAAAAGTAAAGCTTGATTCACACGTTCGCCGAAAATGGAGAGCAGAATCTGCTTGAGTAGCGCAGTAATTCACTCGCTGTATACAGACCCATGATGCATCGCAAAACCAACTTAAAAGAGCTGACTATAAACCTATATTATTTTCTAGTGAATAAACATATAATTTAGTTCATTCTCCCAGTGGATGTTTTCAAAATATAACGCTGTGTCTTGGCACAATCCAATACATCGATACACACGTTTTACATTAACGTGTTATTTCAAATCTTCTCACAAAGGCAAACGAAGCTGTCTGATTGCTTCTGGCTGTGGAGCGCATGCGTTGTCAAATGCGCGTGTGCACTGATCTTAGATGGTTGGTTCTGGGATTTGTTTGGTTCTTCTGTGCCGAACATCTCAGGCAGAGTGGATGAAGTAAAAATAAGTTGAATTTTAGTGAAACAGCTCGCGCCAATAAGGCGGAACTCTTGTGGTTGGTTTATAGCTCGTCAAATGACTACGTTTCTGTTCTGCTCTAGTTTTTAGGCGGACGTGTGAATCCACAGTAAGAGTCAATTTGTGCTGTAATTTTTGTCTGATTAAAGGTGATATACCCGTTTGGTACGTCGAACATAGTTGATTGCTTCATTTATATATTTAAATAGTACGCTTTAAAATGCATACTCTTTTCCAACCACGTCCTAGTATCTGTTCGGGCTAAACGCATAGATCAATTACGCGACTGAAATAAGGATGAGAAAGATAACATTTTAGAGAATATGTACCTGAATTTGCTTTTAGGAAGAGTGGCAAACAATTCAAGAAAGAATACCCTCATTACACTGGACCGAGATTCAAATCCCTATCTCCCCTTCCCAGGCAATCCAATCCAACATGAGAGTGAGGCCTTAGATCATGCAGCCAACGAAGTGGATGATTTACTATTAATAGATTGAGCTAAGAGATAAGGTTTAAAAGAGTAACTTTAAAGGAGGTGCATCATCATTATCGTGATGATAGGGTAAGAAAAACACATGAATATATCACGTCAGGAAATCTTCTTGACAAAAGGGTGTATTGGTACTCAACTTTACAGGGGCTGTTAAAGAATTAGTATAAGGATATATGAAGGGGGGATATATCAAAGTAAATGCATCAATATTATCAGTGTATTCATCTGGGATATGAAACTTTGACCTTAACGTTAACTATTACTAAATATATTATCTAATACATATCGGCCACGAGTATAGGTGCTGTATTAGGTTAAGTTAGGTCGGGTGAGGTCAGGGTAATACAGATTATTTCTATTGGTTTTCCGATTAAAGTGAATTGGATATTTTGAGGTTCAAAGAAGGGACTAAGTATAATAATACCTGGGCCACGATCAAATTATTATTATTATTATTATTATTATTATTATTATTATTATTATAAGCACCTCGTCTTACTACCCGTTCGGGTTATACGCACTTACGCTAATGTGTAATGGTAGGGTGATTGTGAGATGAAATAGAGGACCTAGAGTTTAACGTGGGATCCGAACCACGGTGGAGGCCTGGCATTCCTCACATTCACAAGTTGTGATTAATACACTTGTCAGAGATGAAGGAAGGGTTTGGCAATCAGATAAATCTGTGCCGGGACCGAGGGTTTAACCCCGGACCCTCAGCTCAGAAGTCCGACACCTTACCTCTAGACCACCAGGTCACCGCTGACGATTAACTTAACGTTCACCTTAAGTAAAGGTAAAATTTAAGGTTTTAAAAGTAAGCCATCACGATGCACCTAATTAAACGTTGACTTGATGTTCAACCAACTTAAGGGTTGACTAGGGGTTAAATTTCACACTACATTACGTTAAGTGAAGTCAATCTCAATGTTCCTGCCAACCAATCAGGTTTTAAGCAGCAGCAGCGCAATTATTTAGTTCTTCATATTATGTTTGTTTATGTTGTTCACACGACGTCTTCTAAGGTATAGTTCGTTAAACCTCCTCTATCTAACACTAAAACCTTCGTAGGCTTTAAGGGTGTATGGCCCAAAATTAACAATATAATAATTATATATATATATTAATAGGTCTTCTTAAACCAAACTTGGATCAGTGTATTAAATATAGATTAAATGCATATTTTAATAACAGTGTTTACTCAAAGTTTGAAATTTTGGCATCTAACGCAACAATTTTTAGAAAAAACCAAATGATGCAAAGATTTCATATTTGGAATGTTAGAAGTACTTAAGGAGGTTTATTAATTGAAATAAATATTATTTTAATGAACCTTCAATTAATTGCGTACAAAATTGCCAAATAAATCCAATATTCAATTAACGTTTGTGATAAATGGTGGAAGTAAATCAATTAATGCCGACTTCTTTTAACTTTATAATGGTACTTCATTCACATTAATATTCAATCCGAAACTCATGAAAACTGATACGAGCTGAGGTGCTTCATATTTCCCCCCCAGATTTTGAAAATATATCTGACACAACCCCGCAATAAACGAAACAGAATGGCCTGGCTAGAGTAGAGCAGACAACTCATCCCTTCTCACTCCAAGTCACTAGCTGTCTGTCCTTGAAATCATAATGTCGCTAGTCGTTTTGGCATGTTTGTACAGATTATCACCCTGACCCATCTCCATCTCTATTTAGGGATTGTTACCTGCTCTTTCACCACTTTCAAGTCAGTGTGGCAAGTGAGACATTGATGAAAGGATTTTTTTCAGTATGGCTGAGTGTAATTTCATTTAATGTCTTTAGGGATGTGTGAAGTGTAATAATAGTGGAAAAACCATTTTTATTATTTTGAAAAATTGCCCCGCAAAAGTTTAAAGATGGCAGAAGAGATATAAAGGGCAAAAGGCATTTCCATTCCAAGGGGTTGAAACGCTTTTACAAAGAAATTCGGAAACCCCAAACCTCTAATAGGTTGATGAAATGACTTCAAACCTATATTATATTATTGAACTTAAATAATTAACTTTTTTGAAAATTATTTTTAAATCTGGAACCAAATCCGGAACCTCCCACTTAGCATGTCAATATCTTACCACTGAGCTACCTAGGGTTAATCCTGTGTTAGGGTCATTTATCGCTCATATTTTAAGGTTTAGTCGGTAATAAATGTGTAAAATCATCGGCCATTTAATAACAATCAGAAACAGACTCCATCGTTGATTCATCAGAGCTTTTTGCTGCCGTTTGAAATCTTTTTATCAATTTTAAATGATTTCTTGGATATAATTTGTAAATAAGAAGTCACCAACCATTATTTAGCTGCGGACTACATAAATGTTTTACCAAGACACTGTAAACCATTTATTAACAATTTAGCAAAAAATTTAGAAAATAAATTTAAAAATGACCTTGAACAAAGAATACAGCGTGAGATGAAAGCCTATACTTGAGTTACGTTAATATGTATGCACAATTGTGCATTATATTAAATAAATAAAGATATATTATATTTTAATCATATTGGCTATGAGATTAAATTTGTAGGATAATATATCTTCTCTTATATATAATTTGATAAGCCCGTTTCCGGTAATAGAAATTATGAGGAAATTATTGAACAGATTTTGACAAACTACCACTTATTTAAACGGTTAGGAGTCCAGGTTGTGGGGAAAAATAGTAGTTTTCTACGAAAACCCGATTTTCACAAAGAATTTTCAGTTTTTCATTCTTTGTTTAGTCACCATGGAAACAGTTATTTGCTTCATGGCTGCAGGACCAATGTTTCAATGTCAATTGGCTTCTCACGGCATATCATCAGGAATAATTGTTCGTCTCACAGTTTGGGAACCGCTGCTGTAGACTTTTAATAAGCCTTCACAATCTTGGGCATATAAGCCTGTAATCAACTAGACTGATTGAGCGAACAAAGGTGCATTTCCTTGATATCCTGAGGCTGTATGGGCTCATTGCAGTAAGCCTAAAAGTTATCAGGCTGATAAGCAAATATAATATTATTTTCTAATTAGCCTGGCTCATTGTAAATTTAGGGCGCCTTTTGCAATAAGCCGGATTTTCCAATTCACCTACGACATATGTACTGTATATTTATTATATATAATATACTTATATAACATATAAATAATATATATCACGGGAAGTCCTTAAATTTGGAAATTATTGTAATGCTCTGTGGGTATGATGTTCCTCTTTTCTCTAACAGTCTATATTATTTCGTTTATGTTCTTTGGTAGAAAGTGCAACAATGTATATTATCTCGCTTCAAATATCTTACGAGTTTTAAGTATTAATCTCTTTTTTATTTACAGTAGCGAGAAATTTTATGCTGTGCACCCTCCCCACTTATTTTAAAAAACAATTAGCCCTTTTATTTTAAAAAAATTATAAATTTGATTGTGGATATAGCTTTAAAAAATCATGCTATAAAATTATGAAGCTTAGCTCCGCCGGTAGTGCACCCACCTATGGAGCTAAGGGTCCCGGGCTCGATTCCTGGCATGGCCAAGAAATGTATCAATGTTGGAATGTGGGCTACCCTTTCATAGTGATCAATTGACGGCTGGAGGATGGATCTTGTGTCTGTCCTAGATTTAAGATTAGAGTGATTAGTACAAAGACGTATAACCTGAACAGGAACTAAGACATGTGGCACTAAAAAAAAGTTTAAGAAATAATAGTACCAACAACCTACAATGGCATCACGTAACATAATTTGAGAGCCACTACTGTATTAGCTATGTTCAGGTTACAAACATGTCCAGATGGACACTAACAAAATGTGCATTTGTGCACAGAATGTCTACATTAATATTCTACCTCCACATTCATAACATACTTATAGGCCTATATTTTCAATCACTCTTTTTTTTTTTTCCTTTCTCGTCAAATGTTTCTTCTAATGTATTTTCTCCCCTATGTTTAGATGTAAAGAATTAGTTTTATAACAACTATCAAAACATAGTTTGTAGGTTCCAAGTTCATTTCCCGTGTCCAGATGCCATTTTCTAATTTAAATAAGATGAAGATAGCTATAACCATAATTAACAAATACTCATATTTGACATCATGTAGAGATAATGCTTTAAATACTTAACATCCCCCC
>CABFWO010002543.1:3418-25313 GCA_902155825.1 Timema genevievae
TTTATATTTTTTTTTTTTTTTATTTTTTTTTTTTTTTTTTTTTTTAGAGGGACGTTTTAGTTTTTTAAGGTAGAATTTTTAAACAGTTCTGGTGGAATAGAAAATAATGCGTGTTTTTTTAGTTAATAATTTTTCAGTATTTATGAGAGAAAAAAATGTTTTGGTCAAAATAAATTAAATATTCTTTTAGTATCAATGAATTTATTTTATTTTATTTTATTTTACTTTATTCTATTCAAACAGTAATCTCAACCCTTTTTGTTCATGTATCCTGGATATTGCATTATTTGGTTATAACCTTATTTTCTAATTTTTTTCAGCAACACGTCTTACAACCTGTTCAGCTTATACGCATAGACATTTACGTACTAATTATAATAATGTATTAAGGATGATAAAGAATGAATTTAGAAGAAATGTACCCCCATTTTCGTGGAGTAAAAGTGGAAAACCATGTAGGAAAAACCACCCTCAGTACACTCAACTGGGATTTGAACCTTAATCTCCTTACTATCGTCCTTACTATCGGCAGTCTAGTATATTGCGAGCATGACGCCCAAGACCATGAAACCATTCGCTTTATTTTAGAAAGTTTTGCTTAAGTATAACTATAATAATGACTCAAGAGCTGTTGCGATAAATATGTGTAAAAAATAAATTTAACGTTGCTAGGAGTCCCAGCTTCGATTTTCATCGGTGAAATGTAGGTTTCCCCTTTAAAAGTGATAGATTAACAACAGGGGGGCTGGATGTTGTGTTTGCTCTAGGTTTAAGCTAGTTTATAAGTCGTGTGCTGATATGATAAGTTTGTTCAGAAAGTTAACGTTAAATATCTTAAATAAATAAATAAAAATAAACTAACCATATCCACCAAGCAATTTTTTACTTATCTTAAAAAAAAATGTGACTTTCATTCGCTTTTACCTACCCACTCCCCCCTCCCCCCTTTTCCTCTTTCCCCTTGTATGGTGAGTGGACTTAGGGTGGACGATAGGATGTTGGAATGGGGAGTTCTTACAAAATACTAAGTTACTCTCCATTATTTTTCAGAAAAGAAAATATTATGTTGACAGATTGCAAGAGTTCGATACACAAATTGTATATTTCCTTTCGTATAATTTATGAGGTTACGAGTATGTGGCTTTTTTAAGAAACCCGTTTAACCCATGTGTAAAGAACCATGCATATGATATTATTTTAGGCACATTATAATATCATTTATTTTAATGTTTATGACACTATATACTAAAAAATGATAAAAATAATATAGTTTAATTAAACAGGATTTAAATAAATTTATTTTCTTATTTGTGGTATTTAACGTGCATTTTTTGAACCCATTGACAATATCAGGACACGAGAATATTTACGAGTGATAGTAAAAGGGCTGATCAATTTTTCCCATGAAAGGTATTTTCACAAACCTTCTAAGGTTCCTTCACATACCACAATCTACATGGGACCGACGTCTTTATTTCTCCTCCGAAGGAAGTTGTGCTACGGATTTTTATCGCTTAAGAAATATTTGTTGACCCAGGATGGGTTTGAACACATGAATATCGAGTCCTGAGACAAGCACTTTACCCAAATACCACTGAGGTCAATTAAATAATTTCAATCTACAATGGAGGTCACGTGATATATGGTGTAGCATGTTTACATACTTTGTTGATTGCAGACGATGATGTCAGGATTTGAATCTGCTCTATCTTTCAGCTTTATACTTTAATTAATAATGAGACAATTGTTCTTTCTATTTTCACTGTTTAAATATCTTAAACATTAGAGAACATGTCTTCCTTGTCAACATATTTTCAGACTATTTACTCGTATAATTAATTAAAATATCAATTATCTGCCCCTTAAATATAATCTTTGATGTCGAGAATTATTTGAGTGTTTTTCAAATGCACAGATGGGCACAAAAATTTAACCTCTAGCTCATTATTACTAATAACGTGGAGGTCAAGGTTCAAATCCAAGATGGAAGTGTTGAAGGCGAATTTTCCTAATTTCTATCCAATTAAATAAGGAAAAAAATCCTTGGTCCCGGCACAGATTTATCTGATTGCCAAACCCCTTCCTTCAAATCTGAAAAGACATGTATTAATCACAGCTTGTGCATGTGAGGAATTCCAGGCCTTCACCGTGGTTCGGATTTCACGTTAAACTGCAGGTCCTCCATTTCATCTAACAATCACCCTACCATTACACTTTAGCATAAGTGCGTACTATTCGAACGGGTAGTAGGACGCGGTGCTAATAATAATAATAATAATAATAATAATAATAATAATAATAATAAATAATAGTGTACAATACAAGAAAACTATCAGTGTCGTGTAGTAAATTGTTTTGAGGGTGATAGGTAATATAATGCTTCAAATGCACCTGTAATTTGTACTCAAACACTCTGTCCCCATTTGACCAATCCTACATTTCAAACTTTACCTAGTCAGTAGTGTATATTCTACCAAGTGATGAGAGTATATCACAGTTATATTTTTATTCTAATTCTGATTAGAATGGAAAAAAATCTAGGCCAAGCCAATCAAACTATATTTTATTAATAACCGAGTATCAATCAAAAACTTGTTGATTGAACTTAAATAATTAATAATGATATCGTATCAATTTTTTTAGCACCACGTAGCACTAATTAATCTTGTGTTAGATATAAGGTTGGTTGAATTTAGAACAAGCTTAATCACAATTTTTTTAGAGGTAGAATATGAAAGCATTTATTTTTAAATAACTCAATACACATGCCCGGGATGTGAATACTTAGCTCCCAGACATTAGCAGTCCATTCTTTAATGATAGTGACGCAATTCACCATTCGAACACAAAAGCGTTTTATTTTATTCAAATTAAGTCCAGCCTTAGTTTAAACTTAAGAGCTCCTCGCAATTCAAGCGAAGAGGTTCTGGTTCCGGTTTTAACGTTATTACGGATCTTAACTCATATCAAAGAGAAGAGGTTACGGTAAACTAGACATTTCTGTAATTACATACGGTATGCAAATGCCTACAAGAAGAGATGTTTTGGGGGTCTTGGGAGATTCCAGAGCTCCACCATGTGTCCCTTTTTCCTATTCAACATGCTCTACATTTTCATATTTGAATACATCAAAATGCCAGAGGCATTCTATATATACATACGAGACACAGGACAAATCCCAAAATTCGTATGAAACTCTGTGAAGTGGAAATTATATGAAAAATAAAATAAAAACAGTGTTGTTTCAATAGAAGGAATTGCATACTCTCCGGGGGTTTGCTGGAACAATCCAATTTTCATAGAAAGGGCCTTATCTGCCGGATATAATTTTTATTTGTATCAACTCGTTCTAATATCTTTTCAGGCGATACGCTTATATACTAATCATAATAATGGTTTTAGGGATTAGGAAAGTTATATTTATAATAAGTGTACTCACATTTGCATGGAGAGAGAGTATAAAAACATTTAAGAAACACCTCCCTCGATATAGCCAACCGGGACTTGAACCTAAATATCCCTTTCATCGCCACTCTAGTTTAACACGATAGTGACGCCCTAAACCACGTGGCCACTGAGGTGGATATGAATAGAATCGTTTCTTGACTTAATCTCGCATATTAATACGTCAGTTCATCTGATCTTGAGATAACAATTTTGTTTAATATTATCAATACCAATAAAATAACACTATTAATATGTTAAAACTTTATCAATTTTGGTCACCAAAAAAAAAGGGGCTTTATATTTTAAATAAACCCTTCCTATGAAAATTAGACTGTTGTTCTACCAACATGAAAATATTTAACCAAACAAAAAATAATCTGAAGAAACTTTAAATAATTATGTATTTCAGTTTAGGATGAATATAGATTTGCCCACGTTAATGGATACGCAGACTATTATGTTCGACTCATTCTACCTGGTTTGCCAGTGACAGGGAGGTAAGATTTTGTAAACAGGTACGGGTGCAATCAAAGTATTTTTATTTTGTCTCAACACCTCGGAGATATATGTATTGTGATCGTGAAAAAAATTTTGAAATTTTTGGTGAATTTCGATGGTTATACGAGACTCTGAAAATCAATCGAGTGGCTTTCGGGTTCTTGTGTGTCCTTATTTAGGTCTCTAATTGGAACTAGAGCCGAAACTATTTTAACGATTGCGTTAGCAATTTCTAACTAATATTTTAATAAAATCATCCGAGTAGTTTTTGGAATTAGATATCTAATACTATTTTCTTAGCACAGCATCATACTATTTGTTTGGCTTGTACGCTTATGTACTAATTCCGCTAATGGTTTTAGTTATTAGGAAAGCTATATTTAGATGAAGTGTGCCTTCTTTGCGTATAATTAATAAGGCATATGAATCTACGGCAGGCCTTGCAAGCTGGCAGTGGAAAATGTATGGCTTGAATTAAAAATTGACCCAATGTCACAGGCTGGAAAGAGTAATGGATGTATTTAACTGCTTCGGATATAGCCCCAGAGAAAAGCATTCAGATAGACAGGTGGATGGACCAAATAAGTTAGACTCTCTTTTTAATGCTCAGGAGCACATGCAATTCTCGGCACAATCTATAGGTCAATAATTTTCACTATCAAATTCTAGAAAACTAAAACAAAATAACATTTAATTTGATCAAAACTTCTAGAGATGTGTATTTTCTTCGCAAAAAAACACAGAAAGAAAAACTAACCCAATTGTTTATTCAAGACCACAGACACTAATTAACCTCGTGGGTGGTACATGCATGTAATTTTTTTTAATGTTTACATTCATCGCAGCTTTCCTGGTTTCGTGAAACTGCCGTCAAATGGCGCAACAGTGCCACTCCCAGCCCTTCCGGCCAATGTGTTGCTTTATGAGTTAGCGCCGTGACCTGGAAACTAAACATATTCAAACATGTGTCAACAAGATCATTTATATTTGCTTTAGAATATTAAAGTTGCTATCAAAGTTCATGCAAAGGAAACTAGGAAATGTTGTAAATATTATTAATAGTTATAAAATTAATAAATAAATTTAAACTTGGAAAAAAATTCCAAGAAATCGATTTTTTACAATATTTAAAGTAAGATTATTTTAAGAAGGTATTTCTCAAAGCTTTGTTCAAGTGGGCTAAGACGTCAGCCTTATTTGGTATGTTTAGCTGGTGATGAGGAGGTAGAGGTGTGAATTTCAGCACAGTATATAGAGGATAGTCATACCGAAACAGTTTTCCACTTTAAATCTATTAAAATATCAGTAAATTTCCTCTAAGACCTATGTTCTTCATTTCTGCCATATTAAAGTATTTTTTTATCGCCACTGAGTCTTACAACCCGTTCGAGCTACTCAAATTGTAGCCCCCAGCCATAAAATATCCCCAAAATAGAATAAAAAGGCAATGGGTACAATATTTTACATTTATTAAATATGAAACATGATCAATTATAAATACAGAAATACAAATATCAGAGAGTATAGAAGTAGGGAGTGGCCCGGCATGAGATTTAGCCTAAAGTAATATATTGCCTACAGTTTGGGATCCAATATTTACTCAAACATTTGCTGTATTAAGTCACAGATGACATTTAAAAGTATATCGATAAGAGGCAAACAGACTCAAGGTCTAACAGACCCAGAGATTAACTAATTATTGTCGCAACACTAATTAATTAAATAGTATGCGATAAATTTCCTTAGCAGAATATCACAGCAAACTTTTATTCAATACTTAATATTTTAACATTATATTTACAACAAATATCTGGCAATGCGACCTATTGACCAAGAGACTAAGTAATGTAGAGATAAACATTAGACCATGCTATCAAGAGGCCTAGAGATAGGTTAACCTAAAATTGAATATTTAACTAGCCATCTAGTGACCTAGATACAAGGTGTCTCACTTTAGAATAATTAATCATGCCATCTGGTGGCCTTTAGACAAAGTAATTTACAAATAAATACTTGATCATGCCATCTAGCGGCCTACACGATTATTAGACCACTGTCTTTGAGAAAAAGTAACTTTACACTGCCAATAAACAACGCCATCATGTGGACGAACAAAACAACTTTAAGTTGTTAAAGGGGCCTCAAAAACAAACAACATGACGTGAGTAAATCTCTTAAGTTACCATCTAAAGTTGAATTAATATTCCAAGTATTTGAATTGAAAAGAAAAATTAGAAAATATTATACAAATATTTGCGCTAGAAGAGAACTTTGAATGTCTGTATAAGCAGTATGCCATAGATAGCGCTGCTTACTACGCTGAAGCTAGTGGTATAATGAGTAACAATAGATACCAAACATATCCATTTATAGCCCTAGAATATCATCACGTGATCTCAGAGACGGACTAAGGGGAATGTAAAGGTAAGAAGAGAGGGATAAAAGTCAAAGTTAGGCGGAGAGAGATAAAGGAAAGGGAACATGGCGCATTCGTTGACACGATGGAACACATAGCGCTGGAACAGAAGGTGCTAGTAGTGGAAAACCATTGAAATTTCTACCTTTTCCACCTGGATCTCGAGGTTTCATTGCGTGGAGCCTGTAACGTATTCTGGCATTATACAAGATGGTGATCTCCATTACGTTCGTCATTTGAACGTGAACGTGTAAGTGGGTGGCAACACGGCCACAGTCTAATTGTGAGTAATTGTTTAAGTATCATATTTACTGTTTTTCTTTTGTAACATGCCCCACATGTAACCGATTATGTACTAATTAAACTAATAGTTTAGGGATGAGGAAGATGAAATAAGTGAAAGTGGACAGTACCCAAATTTGGAGGGAGGGAAATTGGAAAAAAAAACCATTTAGATAACACATCAATAGTACACCCAACCAGGATTCGAACCCCGATCTCCCTGTTATCGGCAGTCATGTCAATCCCGAGAGTGACGCCTTATACTATTCAAACACCGAAGCGGTTGCCACTTATGTAAGTAATACGTGGCTAAGAAGAGGTGTATGAAAAAACAAAGTTTTGGAAATATTAGACCCATAATGTTCAACGTTAGCTGGTTTAAAGGATGAAATAAATGTTATTTTAATGTACTGTATATATTATATATTTGTATAAAATTTGAAGGGGAAGAAGGGTTCACCCTGAAAATGAAAATATAAACAGGAATTTAAGAAATAATTAAATTTATTATAATTCAAATTACGGGTTTTCAAATTATGGCCCATAAGCCATCTAAATCCTCAATCGTATTGAGGGAGGCCTAAAGTAGGTTTATGTTATACAATAATATTTTTTTTAGAAAAAGTTTAAATACAGGGTTCAAATTTTAAAGATGCCCAGATAACTAGTACTATCAATTTTGTATTATTTTGCTAAAACTATTATTCCTAATATCATGCACAAAGTTTTGATAGATAAAAGTTAATCATGTATGTTTAAAATAGAGACTGTGTTAAGTTTAACTAATTGCAGTTTTAAATCTTATTTTAAGCTATTAATATTTTTACTATGGGAACCTCACAATTAAGGCAGATCCAATCTTCAGCACTGAACTAGTTTTCACCCCTAATTATAAGGACGGTTTCATCAAAAAACTAGTCTAATCCCTTAGATCAGATTATAGCATGTCTGTACACTGAACCAGGGGTCCTGGGTTCTATTCCATACATGTCCGAAAAAATTATCATTAGTTTAAAGTGGGTATACAATTTCACAGTGATGAGTTAAAATTAAATTTATCTAAAATTCATGTGATGATATAATTAGTCGTTTTAGAAGGTTGTGCGTTAAATACCTTATATAAATGAAATAATTAAATTAAAAATAACAAAGAAAAAATTTCACTCAAGGGTATATTCAAGTAAATTATCAGTTTTTTACAGACACTCAGGTGTGTATAGACTTTGGGAATGCCACCAAACTGTCTATCATATTATTTCCTTCCATTTGAAAGGAGCCTTTTTTTGGGTTGAGCGATCAATGAGTTTCCAATCACACTAAAACTACCCTGAACCCGTCCTATGGACTTTTCTTTCCATCAACTTGCTTTCTTCAACACTTCTATCCAAGTTTTAGATCGAAGACAGACTGATATATGTGGCAAAGTCTGTCTCAAAGGGATGTATGACCTCAGCAAAAGGACTTTGCAAAAGACTTTGAAAAAGGCGAGGTGAAGAAAACAATAATAATAATAATAAAATGGATGGATGGATGGATGGATGGTTCAACGTTTTTCAAGAAACAATTTAGAATGAATATTTATAATTGAATGTATATTCTTAAAAAAAAAATGTGAAAAATTAGATCCATAAAA
This sequence comes from Timema genevievae, assembly GCA_902155825.1. Lineage (NCBI taxonomy): Eukaryota > Metazoa > Arthropoda > Insecta > Phasmatodea > Timematidae > Timema > Timema genevievae. The sequence goes on from CABFWO010002543.1 coordinate 11,695, forward strand.
GTTTTAGCAGTTGGTTAAAATTTTAAAGTTAGTTCTAGATTTCACCAATAAATAAAACAAGTTTCATGATATGACTAAGGGGATGGTAGGAAAGGCTAATAGCATTTATTTATTTATTTATTTCAAGGTCTCATAATGGTTGCGAAAGGAGAAAAAGAAAACTGTGAATAACGCATGTTTTGGTATTACAGGGGGTTATTTATACCTCCCATCACTATTTTTTCTCGAGAATTATTTAGAATTAACAAACAACTTACTAAATAACGCAGATTTTTTTGCATTGTTTCGAGAGTGTTGGTGGTCCGTTAAGTGGTCTTCTTGGAGAGTATTTCTTAAACAACTGTTGTTACAATCTTTAAGTTAGATATTTGTATTAATATGTTGATCACAAGGGTAGTAAAAAATTAATTTAAGAGACACTAACCATTGGTAACAAATCTTATAACGCAAGGTTCGATGTAAGTTGGCTTGTTATTAGCTTAGATATTTGGTTGATGTCCTGCCTGAGTTTTTTTTAAGTGAAGTTGTCTATATCTAGTTTGTCACTTTGGATCTTTCCAAATTATCACTCACCCTAACCCCTCCCCAACAAATGTATCTGGCCAGGATTCAAACCTCAACCTCTCCATTAACGGTGACAAATTAATAAGTTATAATGTATCAGACCACACGATCACAGTTGAAAATAGTTTGTTGCTGATTTAGAACCCTTTCAGTTTATTACTTCCAGGCATATCTGTGTTTTTAAAGTGGGGCGTGTTTAAGGAAGATAATATTTAAAGTAAATGTGCCTGCATTTGCTTGAATGGGAAACATAATTGGGTAAATCTTTCTATTAAAATTTAAAAAATAGGAAGTAAATATCTGACATAAAATCACTGCAGTCTTGGGAGTTTATACGCATGAAAGTTTTTCTCCTGGAATCGCAACTCTCTTCCTTTTTCGCGGAAGTGAATTTCTAGAAGTTTATGTAAGAATTCAATGTCTACGAGATTATATGTGTACAAAGTTATCAAATAAACTCTGCTAACGTAGGTCATTCATAATTCCCATTTACACAATTTAGATTCAACGTTTAGCCAAAAAATTAAAAAACATTTTAGCCATGAAAGTTTTTTACATTTTGTATTTTTTTTCTTCAAGAATACACTTCCTTCCAAAATAATAAACGGTAAATAATACGTTGTCCTCTATGGACAAAATTGTTTAAATTGATTAAAGACAAGAGGAGAGCCCAAAAAAGGTGGCCCAAAAACTCATAATGGATAAACATAGATTCATTTTCCTCTTAGCTTTGCTTCCAACAATTTTTTTAATTATTTATTTATATGGTATATTTAACATGAGCTTTCTGAACAGATTGATTAAATCGGAAAAAGTGAATGTTTTTGAGCTATTTTGAAAGCGCTTACCAATTTTGCCGTGAAAGGTATTCTTACATACCATCCAGGTTTATTTAACATGTCACTAATCGACATGGGAACGAAGGCTTTTATTCCCCATCTGAAGGAAGTTGTGCTACGGATACATATAGCTCAAGAAAAATACTTAGGTCCACAGCTGGGCTTAAACCCAAAAACATTATGTTCCAAAAAGTTAGTCAACATATTTAGTACAGCTAGTTAGTAACTTCTTGTTGTTAACTCAATAGGCACCCTCTATGGAAGGATCGTTTTATGCAACAATATTTTTATGTCAATTTATTCCTCATGACTAGTAAACATATGTAAATTACCTCATTTTAACGAATTCGACCTGGTTCTCTTACAGAAGTGATATATCGATGAGAGGGCAACATTTGAATAAATTAACGCAACAAGAAACTTGAATGGCACTTGAGAAGTGGTTAATACGACTGAAGGGGTAGATTTTGACAACTTACCTCTTTTTGTTTCTCTTGAGCTAGTTATGATTTATATCTCTATATCTTCCGTAACCTTTAATGCTAAGTCTGCTTATTGATGACATGAACTATTTGACCTACGTATTGTAACAGGCTCAGTATGTTGAATATTGGATATTTTCCTTGTCTTTGTGATTATAAGGGCTTACATCAGCTCTAAATAGTCTGGTTTGATTTCCTACGGGGTGGGGGCATAATGTATATTTGATTTGTAAATATATGTAAGCTTAAGTAGGGTGTGAAGTTTTATACATACTTTTCAAAATATTGTTTGTCTGTCATATGATTATGGTAACTTTATTTGTTTATAAATTCAACATCAAAACCATATTAATAGAAATATTTAAAATAAAATATTAAGTTCTTTAAATATAAAGTCGATTAAAAATGATAAAATTAATCAATATAATGTTTTAAGATAAGCGTCCAATGATTTACATAAACACTTGTGTTATTTTAAATGTTTAGGTTTTATAATATTGTATTTTCAACACAAGCGGGCTTCCAAAATTTATTTGCTATTATAATAATTTAAAATTCAATTTTCAATATATGCTTGAATTTAAAATATAAATTATCATCTAGTTTTTAATTGAGACATCATTTTCTTTATCTACATATGAAATAAAAATTGAATATGACTATATATACTCATATTAATAGCATATACATTAAATCACACCTACATAACTTAATAAAATATCTTATTGAACTGAAAAACCTATTAATTCATCATCATCATCATCCTCATCATGATCATTTTGAAGAGCTTCCAGCCACTGGGTGAATCTGTTTGGAACATAAGCCTCTCAACAATCTCCTTTTATCCCTACACCTCTCTCCCTCCACCTTGGTCCAGTCCTCTCCTCTTTTCTCCACACTCCTCCTTACTACTTTCAACCATCTGCCCCTTGATCTTCCTCTCGCCACCTCTCTCCCTCCACCTTGGTCCAGTCCTCTCCTCTTTCCTCCACACTCCTCCTTACTATTTTCAACCATCTGCCCCTTGATCTTCCTCTCGCCACCTCTCTCCCTCCACCTTGGTCCAGTCCTATCCTCTTTCCTCCACACTCCTCCTTACTACTTTCAACCATCTGCCCCTTAATCTTCCTCTAGGCCTCCAACCCCCACCTCCATATCCAACATCCTCCTGGACATCCTTTACTCTCCATTCTTCTCACATGGCCATGCCAGCTTAGCCGTGCCTTCTCTATCTCTTTATCAATAGAAATATTTATTTATTACGTTTAATAAATAATTTTTAAATATATTCTACTAATTTTATACTTTTTAGTTTTAGCTTATGAAATAAATAAACCTGTTTGGGTACTTCCCACTTCATATTATTATTTTATTATATATAGTAAAAGGGAATATTTGAAAGCCTAAACTATATAACCGTAAAATAAAATATGTTTTTTTTTGGCCTTTTCAATTAACGTAACATTTGAAATATTTTCATTTTCATTTTCAATTGCGTTGAAGAGTTGTATTTTCTAGTCCAATAAACTTGAAGTATTGCGCGTGCAATGAATGTAAAGTTGACATTTCAATATCCTAAATGACATTATTTGTATTTATCATTACCGGAAGATTTTTTTTTGTGTGTTTTTGTTTTTTAATTTTGTTTCAAATCAAATGTTACTATTTTTTAAATATAGAAAATCATTTTATCCTTGTTTAAAGTTGTAATTTTCTTCTAATGTTGTTACGTAGTTTTACTAAATAAAGGTATAATTTATATATTTGAAAGTATTTAATGTTTTCTACTAAAAAGAATCACCATTTACAAAATTATAAATAATTTTTTAGTGAACATAAAGGCTTACATGTACAGTTTTTATATCGAGAATAACACAAAGTATTCAAACATGAAATGAACGTTATAAACTTAATTATAAGAAACCCAAACAAGAATCAAACCCACATAAGTTTGCATTCGGTACAAATCTACACGTTATTTAGTTTTATTTAATTTTAAAAAGTATGTTTGAGTTAAAATTCCAGACTATTTCATTGAGTGTGGTTTTTTTTGTTAAATTACTACGCCCTCCTCTCTCCAAGCAGGTACTGGTACATTTCCTCTCCGTCTACCTTCCTCATTCCTCCCTTACTAACATATTCTCCATAAATATGTATTATCTAAGCAGGTAACAAACACTGTTGGAAAAACTTAGATTTAGTCAATCAAACAAAACATTAATACATTTAAATAAGAGATTCACGGGTTTTTGGTTTGAGTATAGTCCAGTATGATTAATTTTTTTATAATGTGCATAGTGTGATAGAAGATATAGCTCATTGACAAGAACTATACCAATACATTAAAAAAACGTCACAATAACAAAATATTGCATTTAAAATAATAAAATAGTAAAATATTTTATTCAAGTAAGTCCCTCAATAAATATTTGGACCGTCATGTCTTCATGGGTTTTTACTAGCTTTTATTTTATCTTACCATACCCATTTAACATTCATCTATATTTACACGAGATCCTTCCTATATACTACCAAATTCATAATATTACCACATGAGGACTTTATGTAGAAACTTAACCTTAAAATTGTAATAGAAGAAGTCAATATTAATCATAGCATTGAGAAAAAACTTTCACTGGATTTTATGACTTTTATGGTGGTTCCTGAACAACGACCGCTAAGAAAGTCATCTATTCCCCGCGACAACAAACTTAGTAATTGGAAAATAAAAAATGACACCTGGACACGGGAATCGAACCCGTGACCTTTGGCTTAGTACGCCAATGCTTTAACCTCTGAACTATCCAGGAATCATCTCATGCTCAGGATCATTATTCACTCATATTTTAAGGTATAGTCTGTGATGGACGTGTGGAAATCTTCAGCTACAAATGTATAATTTAATTAAGATCACGAGCTATCAGATAACGCAGCCACCTTCAACTCGGTAATTGGCTTATTGCTGCCACTTGTACAATTATCATAATTGTAAGGGATTGTATATTTAAGAATCAAATAGCCAAAGCTTTTATTTATGATTTTAGTGAGAATTACTCCATCTAGATATTATATTCTGAAAATTGAAAAATAACACCTAGACACTGGAATCGAACTAGGAGTATGCCAAAGCTATAGCCACTGAGCTATCCAGGAATCGTCCCTTGCCCAGGGTATAACTAAAATATGTCCACTGTATAAGATTTTATCAAATATATAATTTTTTGTCCACCTGGAAATAATATAAAATATTTTAAATCAGGATTGGGACCCTTAAATTATATAAAAAAATTTAACTCAGTGTCTTAAAATTAAAGTAAAAATCTTTTAGATTTAATTTGTTATTTGCACTACATGTGTGGAATATAATAATTAATCATTAATAAATTCATTATTAGCTATTCACAGAAATAAAGATTCTGAAAAGGGGAGAACTGCTTTATGTTACCATATAAAGCCAATAAATGTGGGTAGTACTGCTGCCAAAATAACGTGTGACTTGGTTAAATATTTAACAGCTAAATAAATAAATAAAAGCCCACATATTATTAAAACCAAACATAATTAATTAACTGAGTGTGTAACGAATAATTGATTTTATCAAGAAGAGAAAAAAAGTAAAATTAATTTAGTAGATCAAACTATTTGGACATCGAAAAAAGACATAAACCCTCCCATATCACTCCTTTTCAACAGTCGAGAAATAATTTAAGGACATAAGGCTTTCTCTAACTCCGGCCTTGGGCGTAGCTTTGCAAACTATTTTACAGTAATGTGTGGAGGTATAGCATAACGCGCGGGCTGAGCAAATAAGTTGCTACCTTTCAAATCAGACGGAGTGTACATTAGAAATGTCACCATAATTGAGCTAGACCTAAATATAGTTCAATTGTGCTCATATTTTGCCTAAATTTCTTTTTTCATAAAAAGGAACAAAACGAGAGGGTAAGGAGATCATATTCCCACAGTTAAAAATAAGCTCCACCATGAAATAGAGCAGTTTTAAAGAAAGTGAGTATTTATAACATAGAGTAACCCTTTAACAGGGGGAGTATTCATAACACATAGAGCTGTCGTAATAAGGGTGATTATTTATAAGACGTAGAGCAGTCTTAAGATGGGGAACTAAATATAGCATGTAGAATGATAAATTTAAAAAAATAAAAGTTTACATATAGTGTGTTCATAAGAAATGGGAGTAGCCATATCAATTAGACTGGTCGAAATATAAAAAGTGTTTATGACATGTAGAAGGTGTATAAAAGATAGAGCAGTCGTAAATTTAAGGGTATGGGGTGGATCCTAAAGTGGAATCTGTTGTATCCAAACCCATACTTACAACAACAAAAAACACACATGTAACAACACATTTTCTGTGTTGATCTAGACGATCGGGCCAAATGTAAGTAAGGTCAACATATTGGATTATCGATTGTAGCAAAACTCTGTCTTTTTCTGTCCACGAAGTATAAATCTCCAGGGGGAGCCCTAGTGAGTACTGAAACTTGTCATCTTGTTAAAAGGGCTTCCACCCCTAAGGTATACCTCACACTTTTTTTTTATCACATACTACTTCTCTCTTTCTATACAAACAAAAGCTACACATACCACAAAAAAAAAAACAATCTATGGACAATGTAACGATTCCTCTTTCATCTTAGATATACTTGGGCTTCCTTTTTATTTTGCTTTTTGATTAATATTTTTATTTCATACATGTACACCCTCATTTAATCTTTTAAATCAAATATAAATTAATATTTTCAAATACTTTTAATTAATTCTATTTGTTTATTGTATCTGCTTTAATACTAATTATTTCAAAAAGATCTTTATCAGTTTACTGCTCTTTTTTATGCGTTTTATACATTACAATTGAATACCGTTAAGTAATTTTTAAATAGATATAAATGTTTGATATATTATGCGTCTGTGATATCATAATAATATTTAGCACCGCGTCTTACTACCCGTTCGGGTTATACGCTTAAGTACTAATTACGCTAATGGATTAGGAATTGCGAGGGTTGAATTTAGAGGAAGTGAACACGCATTTGCGTTGAGCGAGAGTGAAAAACAGTTTAGAAAAACCACCCCCAGTTCACCCGACCGAGATTCGAACCTCGATCTCCCCGTCCTCGGCAGTCGAGCTCAACACGACTAGTGTGTTAGCCAACTACGCCACCGAGGCGGGTTCTGTGATATCAGAATTTTTATAAAATCCCATTATGTTAAATTAGTACGGTAATTGTAAAGGGCTGATAAAGTTATGAATTATATTTAATGAACCCACATTCGTGTGTAGGTATAATGGTAAAACATTTAAGAAAAAACCCTCTGTAGACCAACTCAAAATATGAACCCCAACCTCCAACTGAAAATAAAATGAAACTGAACGTTCGTGACTATTAATGTGCGTTTTAGAGTAATGTCTAGTTTATTTTTACTTCTTTGTGATTAACGCGTTGATCTGTTTTCTTAAATCTACCTTTGAAAACTGAAGAATTTAAAAGGCACAAAATAATTAGCTTGCTTCTGTAACAGTGTAGATTATTTCATGTACTCTTGTTGGTGAATAGCAATGTTCTTTTTTACTATTTTATTTCTATAAAAATGTCTATTAAAATGTATAGTATCTAGCCTCGCGTATTTTAATAGCTATATATACATATATAGTTTAGGTAAGAAAATTATATTATAATACTTTACAAACCTAATCCTCCACGTTTTGAAACTGCACGATAAAACAGTATGTCTTTATAAAAACTGATTATTTTGACCGATCATTTTTCCACTACATTATTTCTTTTATTTCCCCTATGTATCCTTACAGTGGATTATCTCTCCAGTGTATTGTTGATATTATTAACACGCGATTTCCTGACGTCTACGAGTATAAATGCTCCAATAAGTGGATAGTTTAACTTTGTCTATTCTTTGTGAATTCGAGGCTATTTTCTAAACGTTTTACACAGTACCTTGACACATTAAGGAACTTTCACACTTAGAAACAATATACGAAAAAGTAAAGGAGAAAATAAACAGGAAATATACTCCTCTAACTTAAATCCGTATTACACTCCCCCTCTTCTAATGTCGAGTTTACACATACACCATAATATTATAACCTGTACAAAAACGACTTGGACTTCAAAATTAAATTACTTATGATTCTATGGAACTTTTTTAATCTACGTCCTTAAGGTGGAATGGAAGGGGATTGGAGAAAAGCTAGTGTTTTTGCAAGATTTATTACAAAACATTTTTGGCCAAAAAAAATAAAATTTGCATCAGTGTAAATATAGAATTTAATTTTCTTCACATGGTGATATCAAAAATTCTTGAATACCTTTAATTTAATGATAAATTTCTCTACATTTAAAAAGGTTGTATAATTATAATGCCACCATGCTCATGACAGACAACTGTTGATATTAACACGTGAAGAAAATTCTATATGTTTGTATTACACAATATTTTATTCATTTTGGTCAAACAAATTTTTTGCCAAAAAAACTTCAAAAACACTGGCCTTTACTCGCACCCCCTTCCTAGTTTCGTTAGTGAACGAAACAACCTAATATATAGACGATTAAATATTTTTTTTACAAAATACCTTAATCACACTTTCAAAATAATTTTGTAAAAATGTAAGACTAGTTTAGAAGTAATTAATATTTTATGCTTAATTTTACAAACTAACAATAGAACGTTTAATAAATAAACATTGAAATGTTATGTCTGGTTCTGACATTACTTTACAGGTATATAAATTCCCTAAGGTAAAATTTTAAAAATATAAATATAAAACTAGAGAATTATTTAAACAAATTAAGGCCCTTTTTTTTTTACAGAAACATATCAGAAACTTTTATGGTAATTTAATATTTTTTTAAGCTTAAAAACTAATATTTATATGAAAAACTGTTTGGTGAGGATATTTCTATTAAGGTAGGCAGGCGTTTCCCTAGCGCCACAATTAACTTGAATCGGAATGGAAGAAAAGATGGTCAAAGGCGAGTACTTTTTGAAATTATATTTCAAATAAATCTCATGGAAAAATAAATAAAATATTGCTTCTGTAACTTTTGAAAACAATTTTTACTTTCAACTGTCATGAAGATAAAATTAATTATTTCATTTGATGAGAAACTTTTATAAATAAGCGAAAAGTTATCCAAAAAAATTCCTTTCTTCCTTTGTTTATTCCATAAATGTTGTTATTAATATTTTGTTTGGATTCAAACTGATGATTGTATAGAACAATATCTTTATTATTTTGTTAAAATATTTTTATTTTCTTTCAAACTCTTGACAAAAGTACTACTCTGATAGTAAAAAAAAAATCGATATCAAGAAATTTAATCAAAATAAGTTGATGTTTCATGACTACTAAACTTGAAAAAGTTATTTATATGATGCTGTATTTCAGTTTGTTTGTCAGTGTTTTGGCACACTCAAATTACGGAATAAGGTATACCTGTAAATTAGGGCCCACGAGAATTGCGGAATAAAGTATAACTGTCAGCTGGTCCACACGAATTGTGGAACAATCTGTAATACCATTCAACTCCTAACCACCAACCTAACCTAACCTAACCTAACTTGACCTAGCCTAATGCAACCTAACCTTCATATTCCATTTTGAACAAAGTCATTATAAATTTAATTTCTACTCTGCAATTCGTGTAAGTGTATTACCGAGCTCGGATGAGTTGTTCCGCAATTTGTGTGCACCCGTATTAGTGGCTTAGCAATTCGTGTTTATCGCTGTGTTTATGTGTGTTTGTGTGTGTTTATTGATCTAGAGATAAAACAATATTAATTATCGGGATAAAACTTGGTCGCTTTAGGGTTTTAGTAAGGTTCCTAACCCTAAACCCTAAAATTCAGAGTAAAAATAAAAAATCGATTTTATCCTAGCATAAGGCTAAGGGAATTTTTTTTTAATTTCATAAAATTCCGCTCTACTGGCTTAATTAAACTTTGTATTTTGGCATTTTTTTAACAATAAACATAAAATGGTTATTCTCATTTTTAAATCAAAATGACTTTACGGATATTTTAAAACAAAGCGAAAAATTAAATATATATTTTCATCATATCTTAACAAATATTTGTGATACTAAATATAATCATTGTAATATTGTATTGTGCTACAGTAAAAATTAAAAATATTTTATTTAAAAAATATTTTTATAAAATCAGTACATCCCCAGCCTAATTTGGCAAGAATTTATTCAGTCATCTATCTGGATGTTTGGACATGCCACATCTATTTGTCGTAGGCCTAGCTAGGTCTATAATGGGATACATTGGATTAATTTTCCAAAATTACCTTCACAAGCAAATACTATAAATATAAACATTATATTTAGAGGTTGATATTGTATTTGCTTATATTTAATTAACATTTTAAGTGATAGTGAAAGGGGTTTTGAATTGTACTGGTGACAAACTCGATTCCCAGAACAAGGTAATTAAAAGCCATGCGAAAACTTATTTTAGTACATACTAACAAAATTAAACTTGATTTTAAAAAGTGGTTAGTGAAAAACCTGTCAATTATATAGATTGTAATACAATTCCAACAAAAAATAATATTATGATTCAAAATCTATTCAAACTTTAATCGAAATGATAAATGTCTAATCGTACACACATAATAGGAACGAATTAACAGATGGGAAAAATCTAAAAATCTACAAATTAAAATGAATGTTAAAGAACTTCACAAGGACTTCCTCATTCCATTATTTAAAAATGGATATATTTACTCAAAACTCGTAATATATGTGAAGCTAAATAATATACACCAGAAAACCCGAGAGAAAATTGAGTTTAACTTACGTTAAATATTTTTTGACACACAGATTTAAATTGTATGATTGTCCTTTTAAGGAATTAAAGTCCTCACTAGTATATTTGGACCAAAAACAAAGATCAATATTGGGTCAACAAGGGTCAAAATTTCATATTAAAATTTCAGATTTAAGTTAAAATTTTCGACATTTTAATTAGACATTTAATGGTTATGGCATTTTTATTAAATTCATCATTTATAAATTTAGACCAATAAAAAAGATAAATATTGACTATTGAATCTAAAATGATAGAGATATATTATTGCTGTATAAACATTTACCCTAAGATTAAAAAAAAAATGATAAACTTATTTAATTACTTTATGGAATTAAAGAATTATTGCGTTAAAACTAAAGTAGTATCTATGTACAACTAGAGCTCACAAACTTAAATCAATATATTTGCCAATATCTCCAAAATTATTGGTTTTATAAATTATATTTCAAATAAAAGTTTTTTATTTATAATAGTACCACACTTTTGCAAAGACAAGCTATTTAGTATCATAAATAGTTGCGTAGATAAGGAAATATTGGCTTCTGTAAAGTACTAAAAAATTATTTTCATTGAAAAATGAAAATAGCCATTATGTTTATATTCTTAATCAACACCTAGATACGAATTTTAATCGAAATTGTTAAAGCCAATTTTGAGAAAAATTATTTTTTCTCTTTTCGCCCTTTATTAAACTACTCTTAATTTTAGGGTTAAACAGACACACAGATAGACTGAATTGCAAAAACAACTTTTTAGGATTTGGTGGGTCATGAAAGGTCGACATCCTTCAACATCTCGAGTTATTATTTCTTACGGTCGCAATACTTTACCTTTATTTATCGAAAAGTTACAATATATACATATACATTTTTTTTTCCGTATCCTCGAAAAAAAATTTTTTATAAAGATATATTTATATTAAAATATTTGTATTATAAATAGACCATCACATTTGAAAGGACAAGTACTTTCATATCTCAAATAATTACGGAGATATGATAAAAAAAAATGAGAATTTACGTTTCTGTCTAGTAGTCTAAAAGCCATTTTGACTAAAAATTGAGAGTTGCCATTTTGTTATAACATTGATCAAAGCTTATAAAGGAAATTTAATCAAAATCGTATGAGCCAACTTTGATTAAATCGATTTTTTCTCTTATAGACCTTTAGTAAACTACCCTTAATTTTAGGCTTAGATATCCAATTCAAAAAGAATCCTCAGGATAACCCTATGAAAACCCTAGATACCAAGCTTTAGCCTGATTGGTAAAGTATTTTAGGCTCTAGTCCGAGGTACAGACAGACAGACGGACGGTAATTCAAAAAACAATTTTTCGAGTTCGGGTGGTCATGAAACGTCTATACCCATCAAAATCACGAGCTCGATTTATTTTACGGTCACAATACTTTCTCTACCTGTAAACCAGAAGTTGGAAGATATAGAGCAGTTCAAGAACCTGTGAAATCATCTGACAAAGGACGCCTACTACACTAAGGAAATTAGTTGGAGGATCATCATGGCCAAGGAAGCTTTAAACCAGAAGAGGTTACTGCTGACAAGAGAGTTGATTTTGGAACTCAGGAAGAAACTGATGAAATGCTACATTTGGAGCATTGCACTGTATGGAGCTGAAACATGGGACTCTTAGGAAGATGGAAGAAAAAATACTAGGAGATCTTTGAAATGTGGTGCTGGAGAAGACTTGAGAAGATCAGGTAGACAGACAGAATGACAAATTATGTCCTAAGAAGAGTGGGTGAGATGATAACCAGTTTGGATGTTATTATTTGGTACAAATCAAACTGGATTTTACACATCATTAGGAGTAATTGTCTTTAGCACGAAGTCATAGAAAGAATGGTGATGGAAAGATGAGCTTAGATAAAAGGAGGATTTAATTATTAGATGACTTGAAGTAAAGAGGAAATTTCTTGATCCCAATAGAAAAGGCAGAGGGCGCAGTAATAGTCTTAAATTCACTGACAAAATGAAATTGATCTGTCGTAAGACAGAACACCTAATAATAATGATGAATCACTAAAAACACCTTCTAGAAAAAGACTTTGAAAACTTTTGAATTAACTCATTATATTTAATATTGAAACCAAATATACAAATTTAAGATAAATTGTAATGTAATTTAAAATGAATATAATTTATTGACGATGAGAATAATGATCAATGAGATTTTAAATAATGGACACAGATAATCAAAATAAATTTTAATGACAAGGACATGAAAAGCTCTACTAGCTTATATCTTATGTACTCATAAAATGGTATAGCATCTGTTTATGAGTGATTCAAAATTTATTTTTGTACTCTTCCCCTGTTCCATTTTTATTACTTCGATGGAAACCACATGGCGGGCAGATTTTTATGGAACACTACTTTCCAGGGTTAGGTTTTTAAAATAAAAACTACCTTACTTAATTTGTTTATACACGTATTGATATAAAAATAAACGGCGTTACCTTACCCCCAATAAACCTTTGTTTTATCGTCATGGCAAACTGAAGTAGAGCTAAAGTTCACGTTTCTCAAGGTCGTTGGGGAGGAAACGTGACTAAATAAAGTCTGTATTTCTTCAGTTTTTTTATGACAGAAACGTTTTTGTACACGATAAATCAAAGTAGATAGCTTAGTTTATTTGAAAAAAAAACAAACTATATCAACAGCTGTTGTTGCGTTGACTTCGCTTGGTTTGACCAAGATTTTTTCCTCTTCCTTTAAAAAACTTTCTGATTAAATTTAGCATTTCTCATAACAAATTTTAAGAATTGTTGAGAATACTTAGAGGAAAATTAAACTAAATAATTATATCTACTTAAAACATATTTTATTTATTTTGGCAAAACATACTTTTTTTTTTTT
>CABFWO010002543.1:25372-40246 GCA_902155825.1 Timema genevievae
TTTTTTTTTTTTTTTTTTTTTAAAAAAAGTGCTTTGGCTTCGTAAAAATGTTTCAGTTGACGTTTGTTTTTGACTTTACTTGAAATATTGCCGTTATGCGCAGGCCATCCCTAAAATCTTTAAACAACTTACGATCATTTATAAATATATTTATGGATACTAAAGATCACAGTTTGGGACAAATTATATGGTTTTCATTTTTATACGCCAATCTTGTAGTTTTAAAATATAATTATTATGTTATTGTTAAGGGACAGACAGGATGACAAATAAAGTCTTAAGAAGAGTTGGTGAGAAGAGAACAATTTTGGATATGATTTTTCAGTACAAGGAAAACTGGATCAGAACTGTCTTCTGCACGACGTCATTGAAGGAAAGGTTGAGGGAAAGAGGAGGTTATGAAGAAGGAGAAATCAAATCTATGATGACTTAAGAGAAAGAAGAAAATTCTGGGAGCTGAAAGAGGAGGCAGAGGACAGGAGGCAGAGGACAGGATGCATTGGCGGTCTAAGTTTTTGTATTTAGTGCATCATATTTTACTGCCTAATCTTGTTATACACATATTAACCCAAGTGGCATGGAGATTAGGCAGTTAGAATTTACATGAAATGTACAAAGATGAGAGTTGGGAGAGTTTGTGAAACTCACTACGATTTAGAAACTGACTATAAACGGCCAAGGATTAAGCCCAGATATATTCACTAACATTAAACTGTAAAGGACAAGATTAATGCCTAAATCCACGTACCTACAAATGTGTATATTTTTCTCAATATCCTGCTACTACAATATTTTTATTAGATTTTTTCATTGAGTCTCACTACAAGTTTCACTTATACGTAAATATACTGACTATACAGGTGATCCAAAAGTCTCGCAATACAAAGAAAAAAACTTATACTTTGTTCCATCAATTTGGTATATTGTTGATTTATTCGGCACAGGTGTTTCTAGAAAACTACGCACAAACCATTGTTGGCATTCCATGTTAGAATTGGCCTTAAAATAATGTTCCAAAATGAATACTCGCTCCGCTCGTGAAAGACTCGTCTTACACTTTCAAATGCTCTAACTCAACTGGCTAGACCTAGTGTATGTCTCAAGGTCACACGGCCTGCACAACACCCTGCCAACATTACATTGTTGCCATACATATAACATGTTCGTTTTCCATGTTCTTCTGCGAGAAATATCCTTGGAAAAACAGGGTTTACCTGACTTTGGATCACCATGTAATAGTGTGATAAGGATGAGGGAGGTTTAATTTAGAGGAAGGTTTGAGCCATCATCTCCCTGGCATCGAGAGTTAAGTTCCTTGCGAGGATGACGCCTGCGGTTACCGAAGAGGGTAGAATTAATGTTACCTTAAGTGGTGTGTGATTTAGGTGGTTCTATTCAAGTTACAGTGGATCTGGGGGCTAAGGTATTACTCTCATATGGTGTGGTTTTTTGAGGACATGCGAGTTCTCTTAGCTTCAAAACATTTTGTTTATGGTTTTAGTAATCTTACTACAATTATTGATTCCCCGATTCTTACACACATACATACCTAATCACGCCATTCCCTAATTGTGTAGGCAAGAAGCTATACATATAGCTGAAAAAACAAGTTCGTACTCAATCCATTCTCACTAAATGTCTCCACACTTGCCTATCCTTGCATATTCCCTTCCCTTAAACAACATCCATATACCAAGTAATAATTGCTATTTTATTATTTACCCTTTGAATGTTTCTCTTTTTCACACATTCGTGTACCACATTTAACCATTACTTACACGGCCCTCACCCTATGATACACATATTCTACCCTCTCCTAGGCTCTATTTTATTCATCACTCGATCCATAATCACTCATCCTCTCACCAGGTTCAAACCAATTTAAGACACTTCTTTCACATGGAACTATTGTCTTCCCTTTCAAACCGCACTCCTTCAGCACCCATTCATTACTGACTCTGTCCATATGCATTTTTCCACATATTATATAATTTCAACCGTATTCATCTTACTCTTGTGTTCTTTCTGACATACCCACGCTTTACATCCATAGAAAAATGTTGGTGTTAACACACTTTTATATACCCCCATTTTTGCCTCTTTCGATACTTCCTTATTGGCAATAGTCCTTTTATGTAAAACTACTCTCTGAAATGCATTCACCATTCTGTCAATTTCTCGTTTCTATCCATTCATGTTAACAAAACCTTCTGCCTGGCTTCACAGAATCATTCACTTGTTACAGTTTACATTTATACTAAAATGACAATCATTTCCTTACCAAAAACTAATATGCTAAACTATTGTAGACCAAACCATTTTAGTCAAAATTATTCTAGGCCATATGACTTTGGTCTACTGCCACGTCCTTTACACGACTATAGGATCAGAATTTTACTCATGAACTAAATGGAATTAAAATGAGAGAAAAAATAATAATAACTTCTTCCTAACTGTAAGTAGTAACAGGTATTTATCCGACGGTGATTTTACGACACTTCTAGTTTAGGTTTAGGAACTGTAGATGAAAGTGAAAGTGGTTATAGTTAAGAGATTGAGAGGGGTAAAGAGGGGTTGAAAACTTTTGGGAATTGTAACGGAGAGAGAAGTTTCTTAGGCCGGCAATTTTATTTTCTCGCTGCACGAAGTCTTCACTTTAGTACAAGTTACCGCCATTAACCACACGCTAGATAATTTGCCTCTCACCTCGACACCCACGTAGAACTTCACAGACATTTTTCTTTAACATTTCTAAGGCCCATAATATTTCAAAATTATGGTTTGTGTGAGATTAGATCAATTTTTTTTTCCCCGGTCATTTTAGTAAAATATAAAAAAGTGGAACAAATGTTTATTTGGAGAGGTTTTCTTATACCCGCATGTCAATACATACCTGTTCAAACTATAATAAGGATGAGGAAGGAAGATTTTAGAATAAAGTGCATTCACATTAGCTTGGAAGAAGGTTGTAAGCCGTTTGGGATAGAAACTTATTTTAATCCAACCAGAATTCAAATATCGACATCCCTTTCATTGGCAGTCCAATCTAATACGAGAGTGATGGTTTAGACCATTTGCCAACGAAGCGGGTTAAAGATTTTGTGTTTTTATTGCTTTAGTCCTCACAGATGTTCAGCGGCTTAAGTCGTCATTATTTAAATTTAATGAACTGGTAATGTTTTATACACATTCATATTAAGACAGATATAAAAACTCCGGCAGTATTTTTTTTTACCATCTCACATTTAACTAATGGTTTAGGTTATGTAAGTTTTAACTACACTAAAGTTAGTAGAGAATAAAAAGGTTATATTTAAAGGAAGTGTAACCATATTTGTCAGCACACACAACTGAGATTCTAAACTTTGATCATTGGTAATCCAGTCTTCTCCTAGAGTATTGTCTTAGACCATGCGGCCTACGAAGCGTGTCCAAATGAATTTGAGCTAAGGATTGTTGTCACTATAGAAAATCTGTTGACCCTGGCTGGGTGTAAACACACGGACATCTAGACCTGAAGCGAACGCTACACCCCAAATTCACCCATTTCGATCACTTATACCAAAATTATTAAATACATAATATGGGCTGTGTGATTCGCATGGGGATTGCGAGCCCTGCTCTGGCGAACGCTTCCATATCACATGTGGAACTGGAGGAGCTTATTGAAGCTGTTGCTAGGTCACATCTGCGTATGTTATATTAAATTTATCCTTAGCAACGATGTTCTGTGATTATAATATTTTTTAAGGTTAAGAAGTGTTTAAATAGGTTATAACTTACTCCAAGTTCTAGGATTTAAATCAAACATTCATAAATTCGTTTTAGCTATTTTAAAATGAATTACATAAATATCACTCTGCTTACCAAGAGTTGCGAGGCTCTCTTTTCACTTGACCATTTGTCAGTCCAGTTGTCGGTATTTGTCATGATCACTTCCAAAAACTTATACCAAATCTAACGAAATTATGCCAGGATATTTTTCTAAATTAGATTGAACTATTTATGTACAAACCCGCTTCAGTGGCCGCGAGGTTTAACGCGCTACTCTCGTGTTGGACTATACTGCCGATACGGGGAGATTGGAGGCCAATCCCAGTCGGGTGTACTGAGGTTGGTTTTCCTAAATGATTTTCCACTCTACTTACACGCAAGTGTGGATGCACTTCCTCTTGAATAAGCCATCCTCACCTCTAAGCCGTTAGCATAATTAGTACATAGGCGTATAACCCGAACGGGTATAAAGAGGTGGTGCTATTTATGTACAAGATTTTTCAATTTTTAATACTAACAGTAGTAAGGGTTTTTGCCTGGGGTGAACACTCAATGCATTGCGTGTTTACGCATGTCAACGCTTTTATTTGCTTCAAAAACAACATACATTCATACACAAATACACACATACACACATGCACACAAATATATATCTATACACATACATTAACATACAACTATACCCATTGTCAAACGTTTTCCCTCGTACACAAACACACCTTCACATACCCAAAAAAACACATCAACACACAAATATATCCAACAAATATCCATTAAACCACATACATCTACACGCGCACCCAAAAATTGACTAGACTTGTATACTTCAGCCATCAAGAAGTATTTAATTAATTTATAAAAACCCAAATCAAAATTTTAAATTTCCGGCTTCTATATGCACATGTTTGTGAAGAGGAGTTGGTAATTTTTAAAATTTCAGAACGTTGCTTGTCGTATTTATTACATATTGTTCATGATAGACAGACGAAAAAACTCTTCATTTTATTAATAAATATGGCAGATTTTCAATATAATTATGGCTTGATAGTTCCTCTCAAATTATTTTAATATATCATTCAAAGTATCAGATTCAGTAACTAGGAAATAATTTTTGTAAATTTTTAAATATACTTTATGTGATTTCTTAGAACACGCGAATCATGGTTATTCTTTATGAATGTAATATTGGATAATACTCATTTATTTTAGGTCTAGGACTTGATTCATCCGTTCAACTAAAATAGAAACCAGAATATTCTTGAGTGCTACAGCAATTCACACGCTGTATGTTGACCCATGATGCATTTCAACGCAAACATAAAACAGCGTATTATCAACATATTTTATTTTTTAGTTGATAAACATATATTTTAGATCATTCTCCTGATGGATATTATCTAATTATAACGCTGTGTAGTGGCACAATCCAATGCATCAATAAACACGCTTTAACGTAACGGGTTAATTCAAATCTCCTCACAACGGCCAACAAAGCTGTCTGCTTGCTGTTAGCTCTACAGCGCATGCGCTGTCATATACATATGCACACTGATTTAATATGTTTGGTTTTGAGATTTGATTGGATCTCTAGTCTGGAAGATCTCAGGCAGAACGGACAAAGTGGAGATTAATTGTACTTTAGCAGAACATCTCACAAGGATGAGGTGGAAATCTTGTGATTGAATTAGGGATTCCTCACGTGAACATGTTTCTGTTCGTCACTTGTTTTAGGTGAATGTGTGAATACACACTAAATTGATCACCAAGAAAAATAAATGGTACGGAACCCTGCATGGACTTTCTTGCTTTATTGTTAAGAAATGAATATATTTATTCAAAACTCGTAATATATGTGAAACGAAATAATATTCACTAGCAAACCCAAACATAAATTGCACTATATTTATGAAAAAAAAATTTTGCATCCTGGTTTTAAATTTTTAAATTTTATTTTTAAAGAATTAAGGTCCTCATTTGTATGTTTATACCGATAGAATATCAATTTAGGTCCACAAGGGTCAACACTTCGTATTAAAATTTCGACTTCTGGTTAAAATTTTCGAAATTTTATTGGGTGTTGCACATCTTCGTGTCATCGCATTGATAAGAGATTCTTTTGACCAATTAAATATTCAAATATTGACTATTGAGTATAAAATGAAGTTAGATCATGGTTAACACACTTAATTTTAAGTTTAAACATACACACAGACAGACGGCATTGCAAAGACCACTTTTTACGGTTCGGGGGGTTATGAAACGTCGACATCCATCAACATCTCAGATTTATTTCTTGACGGTCACAATAATTTACCTTTGGTTTTCTAAAAGTTTAAGAATATAAATATTTGCGTAAAGCTTGAAAGTTATTGGTTTTATAAAAATATGCTTCGAATAAAGTATTTGTATTATAAATACATCTACATATTTGTAGATATAAGTAATATCATATTTCAAATAGTTTCGGAGATGTGATAAGAAATGATAATTTACGCATCAGATCGGAGCCCTTGAAGTTCTTTTGCCGAAATATTGAGAGTAGCCATTTTGTTTGGAATATCTATAAATGTTTAGAAATGAAATATAATCAAAATTCTTACAGTATGATTTGAGAAAATCGACTTTTTCTCTTTTTGCCCTTCAGTAAACTACCCTTAATTTTAGGGTTAGATATCCAATTTCAAAATATCCTGGGGGCAGCCCTATAAAAACCCTAGATACCCAGTTTTAGCCCTATCGGTAAAACAGTTTAGGTTCTAGTTGGATGTATAGACATACAGACAGACAGATGGAAATTCAAAAATAACTTTTTCGGATTCGGGGGGTCATGAAACGTCGAAATTCATTAAAATTTCGTGTTCGATTTGTTTACTATCACAATATTTTCTCTACCTGTAAGATATCGAGAAATTTAATAGGAAATATTAACTTTAAATACAAGCATAAACTATAGCTAGAATATTAGGATCATAGTGTACCATTTCATGGTAAGATGCTAACTTACCTAACGAGGTATTAATCTTACTTTAATTTATTACATTATGGTACAGCTAACGACAAAGTGACGTAGGAAAGGCTGTTACCTTGCCTGAGCATACTTATAGCAACATTTAAATTTGTGTTCTTATTTTATTCTATTTCGTGGAAATTGAATACGAAATAAAGTCAAGAATTGTTATGTTATTAATAATTCAAAATTTTATCATAGTGTCTTACTAAACTGATCGGGTTGTAAGTATATATAATAATAACTCTTTTGGTGTNNTGTAGGGAAGGAATCATTTTAGAGCTAATTTATCCTCATTTGCATGTGAGGACAATGGGAAACCATTAGAATAAAAAAAAAACACTCAATAGATCTGATCTAGATTCAAACCCCAATCTCCCCGTCTTCTCTATACCACTCTAACATGATAGTGACGCCTTAGACCATTCCACCACTGAAATAGATAAATACTCAATCACCAAAGTTGTAATGACTTCTTAAATTGAATTTGAAATTAAACCCTAATGTCACCTCCATTTTAATAAATCGAATAAAAGTACACTAATCCTGATTAAAACGAAAAGCCAATTTTGACTAGCAGAAACCCATAATAATTTATTAATTTTTAAAAGAAGATTAATCTAAATATCCAAACAGGGATATATATATTTTTAAAGTTTACTGTTCAGGGATTTACAGAGACAAGATAAGCCCATTGCTCAGGAATATAATCCACGCTCTAAACAGATTTTTTTCAAATGTATCACATTGGCTTTACAGACGATATCTTTAGCTGCACTGAAAGGGCACATCTTCATAAAAAGAAATGTTTATAAAACTATGATTGGATAAGTTATTGATAAATAAACTTATGAAAGAGTAGATAACGCCGTTAGTGTGGTAAGTCTGATTTACTGTCGATGTGTAGCTCGGGGTTCAAAAGGATTTTTTTTCTGTATATTTACAATCATCTAGTGAGTCAAAAACATTCTAGTCCAAAGATTGATTTCACACCTTAGTTAAGAAAAACTTTACTAAATTTATGTTTTATTTAAAAATAGGATTAAAGTATTCTGTTATATATTTTTATGTTTATCTAATATCATCATCATCATCACCATTAACTGTGACCAGATTAGTTTATTAAATTGCTTTTATTTCGCTTTGTCCGTCCATAATTCTTCTTTCAGTACATTCTTACAATTCTTCTCCTCCCACTCACACACTTGCCAATATGCTGCTATTAATGTAAGTCAAAATAATACTATTGGTGGCCGCATGATCTTAGGCGTCCCTCCCAAGGTAGAGTAGACTTCCTAAGATAGGAAGATAGGAATTCGAATCTGGTCGGGATATACTAAAGGTAATATTTTCTTAAATTGTTTTACACTGGTCTCCAATCAAATGAGGTTACGCTTCCTCTAAATTCAACCTTCCAAATTCCTAACATATTAGAGTAATAAATACATAGTCATATAATCCAAACGGGTAGTAAAACAAGGTGAGATCACTTTGTATGTATAGTGCCAGTAATAAATATATTCAGTCTTGATACTTTTATTTTTATGATTGTTATTAATATAAGTATTATTATTAGCATTACCGTGTAATACTACCCATTCGGGGTGTACGCACTTACGCTAATGTGTAATGGTAGGGTGATTGTGATATTAAATGGTGGACCTACAGTTTAACGTGGAATCCGAACCACGGTGGAGGCCTGGTATTCCTCAAATTCACAAGTTGTGATTAATACACGTCTTGTCAGAGGTGAAGGAACGGTTTGGTAATCAAATAAATCTGTGCTGGGACCGAGGATTGAATCCCAGATACCCAGCACAGAAGTCTCGACACCTTACCCCTAGACCGACAAGTTCACCATATTGCTAATTTATTTTGTTAGTTTGGCAACAGTTGTAAGATAAAGAACACACTTATTAAACGTGACCAGGAGTCAAACCTTAACCTCCATATCACCAGGAAACTAAATAGTTCCTTATGTCGAATTGCTTGTCTAATCAATATTGTTCTAATTTAATGTTCCTAAGAAAACCGGAATTGTATGTCGTTTGTTTTGTGTGTGTTTACATTACATTACAAACGTGATAAGAGTCTGCAAATTATTTCTAACGTACAGTTTTAAATCACAGGTTTGTCCTTAATCTCTTATACACCCAAGCACGAACAAAAATACTTAAGAGCAGCTGATGATATATAGTGTAATCGAATCTAAAACGAAAGCTACAATTAACGAGCTATTACATTTCGATCACATAAGATAGACCGAATCACTACGGCACGAACATTTTTCATTCCTAAAATACATCTGTATTTTTTTTTTGCAATTGGCATTGCAAATTAATACCCGTTTGGGTTATACGCATATACATACTAATAATACGCTGTTAGGTATCAGAAAGGTTGAGTTTAGAGTAAGTGTACACCCATTAGCGTGGAAGATGAGTGGGAATAAAATTAGAAAATCTTTAATTACACCCGACCAGGATAAGAAACCCAATATCTCCGTCTATCGCAAGAATGACGTATTATATAGACCTACCAGTCAACCATCAAAATGCGTTTGTAAATAAATAGTATCTTTATTTACCCAAAATTTTTTCGTGTAGGTATGGTGGGAGATCTTTTAAGAAAATACACCTGACGGGTATTCGAACCCTGATCTTCTTGTTTTAAGTGGCTGTGATCGAAATTTGGATGGATGTCACAGTTAAATGAGCCCAAAAGAAGTGTTTTTTTTGCGATAAATTCTGTGACTTGGCCCAAATCCTAAACCATTTTACTTGATACTAAGGGTTATCATAAGGTTGCGCTGGGGTGTTTTTGGATTTAAATAATAATAATTATTATTATTATTATTATTATTAGCACCGCGTCTTATTACCCGTTCGGGTTATACGCACTTACGCTAATGTGGACTGGTAGGATGATTGTAAGATTAAATGGAGGACCTACAGTTTAATGTGGGATCCGAACCACGGTGGAGGCATGGCATTCCACACATTCACAAGTTGTGATTAATACACATCTTGTCAAAGGTGAAGGAAGGGTTTGGCAATCAGATAAATCTGTGCCGGGACCAAGGATTGAACCACGGACCCTCAGCACAGAAGTCTGACACCTTACCCCTAGACCACCAGGTCACCTGGATTTAAATAAATAGCCTTAAAATTAAGGGTAGTGTACTTAGGGGTTAAAAGAGAAAAATAAGAATTTATTGAAATTGGCTAAGAAGATTTTTATTATTTTTTACACGCATTACTAATATAAATAACAAAATTTTGTAGGTCTTTTTTCTGGGAAAATATCTTAGAGGGTACTTTATTAAAATGGATATTTTCAATTTTGATAATATTTCATTGACTATTTGAGATATGAAATAACTTATACTGCAAAGTTGTGGTAATATTTAAAATAAAAAATAAATCCATAGTAAATTTTTATAAAATTCACAGTTTCTGAGCTATTGGAAGATAAATATAATTATTTTTATATTGATGACTGGGAAATAGAGAGTTGATTTATATGCTGGTGGGGGAAATTTTTTCTCATTATGTTTATGCAACAGTTTATTTTGATTCATTAAAGATCTTAGATGGAAAAGGATTTTCCTTTTCCGTTGTTTATATAACAATATAATATGTATATATTTTTATGGTGCGTCTTACCACCCGTCCAGTTTACACACCTATATACTAATTACACTAAAGAGTTAGGTATTAGGAAGTCTTAATTTAGAAGAAATGTGCACGCATTTGAGTGGTGGGAGAGTGGAAATCCAATTATGTAAAACCACTCCCAGTGCACCTGACCAGAATCGAATCCCAATCTCCCCGTCCTTAGTATTTTAGTCCAACACGAGAGTAGCATCTTTACCCTGTGGCCATTGAAGCGGTTAACAGTGTACATCACAACTTGTGAATGTGAGGAATGCCAGGCATCCACCGTGGTTCGGATTCCACGTTAAACTGTAGGTCCTCCATTTCATCTCACAATCACCCTACTATTGCACATTAGCGTAAGTGCGTATAAACCAAACGGGTAGTAAGACGCGGTGCTAATAATAATAATAATAATAATAATAATAATAATAATAATAATAATAATAATAATATTAATAATAATAAACAGTGTACATGATTTCATTTCACATATCTTTAGACTTTAAGTAAGCTTCATTTTTAGTTCAAGGAGTGTGAAATTGCCTTAAGTTTAGTGTACCGTGCCTTTTATTTAGTGTCTACACACATCAGTATATTTTTAGTACCACATCTTACTATCCGTTTGGGTTATACACTTATTTATTAATTACAATAATGGTTTTGAGGATTAAAAAGGTTAAATTTCAAAGACGCGGAACTAAATTTGCGTGGAGCGAGAGTGGAAATATATTCAGGTAAAACCACCCTCATTTCACCGAAACAAGATTCGAAATTTATCTCCCCATCATCGGCAGTCTAGTTTAGTACGAGAGCAGCGCGTTAATCCCTGCAGCCACTGAAGCTGGTCACATTTATTTAATTATCTGTGGCTTCACCCTCACATAAGACTGTATCACCATATCTGGATTTGAATCTTATATGGCTATACCGAGGGATGATTTGCCAATATGGTTTCCCACGCTTCAATAATGCAGACACGTGTACTTTTAAGTTTAACCCTCCTTCTCATATGCCTACCACTGCCTTTAAGTAAATGGTAGCAATAAACGATGCACAGTAATAAATGTTGGTTCTTTTGTCACTTATTCCACTCACCCTATAATCGTTGTCCTGTCATCTTGGCTTATGGGAAAAGAGAAATTAAAACTAGACACAAAGAAATGCGTTTTGATGTTATTAATTGAAGACTACTTCTAGTCTACAGAAACGACTAAATTAAATGTGATGGTGTTTGAACCATGCTAACTAAAGACTTAAGAAGCATGGCGACCGTTATGTCAGTAGTACGGGCATTAAAATAAAATTATTTTTGATATATTATATATTTATTTAATCTATATTGTTACTACATTTTATCAGCAATGCTCTCTTTTTTAAATGATTTGCTCTCTTTACCATGTTTATATAAATGTTTTATACAATATTATCACATGTGAATGTGTGTGTGTCTGTGTGTAGAATAATTGTGTGCACAAATATCTTTTTGTTTTGTTATTTTCTCTTCTCTATTATATCTCCTTTATTTCGTTCTACTTTCCTAATTGATTTTATTCCAATATGTTCATAAATATAAAATCACGTATGTGGGTAATATTTTTGTTCAGATATTATAAATAAATTAGCTTGTAGCACATAGATATTAAATATACTTTCTTTATTATTAAGTGGTTTAAGTGTAAAGAAAATGCGCTAGCCTTAACTTTGCCAAAATAAATACGATATTATTATAGCTATTATTATTATTAACTAAGATGTATATGTTCGATTCCCGCTTGACATACTGTTCTCTGTCGCACGCGATGTGACGCCTTGATAACTTGCTCGAGCGTGGCGTCTAAGCCCCGCCCGTACAGTTTAGCTCTATCTTAAGAGAAAGAACTTATTTCCATCAGTAGTCAACTTGGATTTCAGATTACACCTAATTTTTTATCTCCTCTTGACTGATTAGCGTGTTATCAGATCCTTCAATCAGGTACAATTAGCAACGCTACACTCTAAAGGAGTTTTGGTCAGCGTTTAGCTATATTTAATATCAGGTGAGTACTCAGGAATCCACTACTTGGCTTACTCACAATCTAGTTCAAAATAACTTCATCAATTACATTATATAATTACCTGGGTGTACAACACAATAACTGAAACTCGGCAGAGAGCGTTACGCTCTGTTAAATACTCACACAATTAGAACAGTAGACTTAATAATATTAAGAGTAATACTAATAATAGACTTTAATGGTGAAGTTAAAACTTCCGCCTTTTCTTACACTTGACCAATACAACTAAAATGAAATTTAACATAATGATATACCTATATAAAAAAACACACAAATCAGGAAATAGATAAACTAGGGCTAAAATACACATAGAATAAATAATATGAGAACTAAGAGATCATTTTTACACAATAATGGTGACCATAAATCAATTTTACGCAAACATTAATAATTCACGCACAGCTAAACTTAGGAATTATCCTTTTATCGACTAGTTTGATGGTAATAGGGAAAGTAATGTATTTTATAAATGTTTCCATTCTCTCTTTCCCCGCAGATGTGGATACACTTTATCTTAAATCCTACCTTTCTCTTATGTACCCAAATATTTAATAAATTTTTAAAGAGCAGACGATAATAGTATCACTTAAAAAAGTTATATTTTAGACACACACACACACACACACACACACACACACTATAAAATTAATAATATATATTTTTAAAATACACAAGCTACCTACGATGATAACAAATGCAATGTATTATTGTTCTTTAACCTTTCTTTATTATTTTTACAGTTCGTCACTATATCTCAGTCAATGGCATGTCAATCTACTGAACTAAGTAATGTACACCGAGTTTTATTCCTGGCATGGCATAACAATTTATCATTGATAGAATGTGGGTTTCCCCTTTAAGGTTTGATGAGTTAATAGCTGGGGATTGATTGTTACTTCTGTTCTAAAATTAATTTAGTTTATAAGTCCTGTGCTGATATTATCAGTTGGTTTAGAAATACCTCAGATATTTTTTTCTTTTTTATCGTTATTATTTTTACTCTACTATTTTAGTGATATAAAGCCCTCGAAACCATAGTAAGTCCAATGAGTTATCAAAAAACTAGGAAATAATATCACTCACCAATGAGTATTTCTACTCGTGAAGGACACCATCGAAAAACTATTATTTTATTTTTATTTTCACTACACATTTAGTTTGTACGCGTATGTATTGGATACATTATTGTGTTTGGGAAAATAGAGGTTATTTTTAAAGAAATTGTACCCATATTTTATTGGTGATAAAAGGGGGAAACCTTTAATTAAAATCCCACCTCAGAGCACCCAGCTGGGTTTAGAACCCCGATATCGGTACCGTTTGCAGTACAGTCTACTGAAAAAGTGGGGACTTAGAGCAGTGGTCACCAAATGGTGGACCGCGGTCCACATTCGGACCGAAGAGACATTTTTAAGGACCTTGACGAGATAGCAATAAACAGAATGAATTATGCCATTTCGGTGGTGGGCGTGTTGTAGACATGGAAGACCAGCAATAATAAATAAGTAATATAACTCAAAGGAAAGAAAATCACGTTTTTTAATTAGTATAGTTCTATAGAGCTTCAACTTGAGTCACTGTTAAAGTTTCATTGGACCGTGTAATTATGTAGAGTTTTTTTAAAACGGACCTCCACAGAAAATAATTGGGGACCACTGCCTTAGACCATTCGACAACAGAAGTGGGTAGAATTATTTAAATTAACGAACGGTGCAAACATTAATTCTTGATTATATACTTGATTATTATGATTATACATTTTTTAATTTGATAATCAATGATAACGACAACTTTCACACCGTTTTTAGTCAAAGAATATTCTATTATTTCACAGTTCTGATAAATTCAACCTTGTATGTGTCATAATATCAAGTATTTACAGAGTTGATAATTAAATATGATCTTATATAGTATTGATTACATAACTTCTTGCATGTGTTGTGCTATAGTAAGCTTTTACCTACTTATATGACCGCATAGTATAAGGCATTACTCTCATGTTAGACTATAATACCAATGGCAAGAAGACATGGGCTCAAGTCCCGGTCGGGTGTACTGAGGGCGGTATTTACAAAATGGTTTTCTACTCGGCCTCCACGCAAATGCGGGTGCACACTCTAAATTCAATCTTCATCGTTAACACATTAGCGTAATTAGTACCAAGTTGCTTCCTTCCTTTTTCCTACCTCATTAAGGTAATTATCATATGAGTATAAATTAAAATAGTTTGTAATTAAGCGGTAATAAGAAAACGATTTTCAATAAAAATAAAATGGTGCACTTCATGTTATTGATATTGAATATCTTATACACCCTCGTCGGTGGCCACGTGGTCTAACGTGCTACTATCGTGTTGGACTAGACTGCAGAAGACGGTGGG
>CABFWO010002543.1:40295-52241 GCA_902155825.1 Timema genevievae
TGGGTGCACTGAAAGTGTTTTTTTTTCCCTTAGTGGTTTTCCTCTTTCCCTTTACTCTAACACTGGTGCACTACCTCTCAATTAAACCTTCCCAATCCCTAATCCATTAGTTTAATTAACACATAGGCGTATATTATTATTATAAGCACCGCGTCTTACTACCCTTTCGGGTTATACGCACTTACGCTAACGTGTAATGTTAGGGTGATTGTTAGATTAAATGGAGGACCTACAGTTTAACGTGGGATCCGAACCACGGTGGAGGCCTGGCATTCCTCACATTCACAAGTTGTTATTAATACACGTCTTGTCAGAGTTTAAGGAGGGGTTTGGCAATCAGATAAATCTGTACCGGGACTGAGGATTGAACCCCGGACCCAAGCATAGATACCCCTAGACCACCAGGTCACCCATAGGCGTATAGCCCGAATGGATATTAAGGAGCTGTGCTAAAAAAAATACTCTAAAGAGCTTTTTATTTTATGCCCTTTAAATTAAACCAGGAATATTCATGATACTAAGCGTAGTACTTAAACCAAAGCTTTAGAGTTGATCTTAGCAAAGTGTGTGCTCCAACAGGTAGTTCGTGAATAAAGCTAAGAGTGAGATCTACTTGAAGAAATACATCCTCTCACAACGGTATGTATAATGTGCATGACAGTTCTGAAGTTTAAAAAACCACCAGAAAATCTTCGATTTCCTTTAGAAAGTTCTGTTGTGATTGTGTTCCTTAAAAACATTTTATTTGATTGAATAAGTCTAGATCTATTTTTCAAACATTTTACTTTGAAATCAGATCTGTAACATTTCAAGAGGAACATTGTAATGATTTGGAATTATACATCTCAGTAATGTATTATTCATATTTGTATTCAAAATTACGATATTATAAATGAGAGCGGGTAGTAAGATTTATTTGTGTTAAATTGTAAAGTTGCAAGGTATGGCGACATCTTTCTACGTTTCTGTTTGAAAAGACAACTCAGTTTTGTAAACAGAAACGTACCTGGATGACCGCACCCTTATAAGAAGCTTCGAGAAGGAAATGTCGCTAGATATACCTCTTCAGGGTAAGCATCTCCTTCACTTTCCTTCCTGACGAGGACCCGTGTAGGTAGAGTCAATGAAATCTTAATCCGTGTTCTAAATCTAACATGTCGGGAATATTTATGTATATGACGTAATAGTTGGATTTTTAAATTAAAATATACAACGTGTGAAATATCTAGCAAAAAACTGTTTATCCACTTAAAATAAAAAACTATAAAATACCAGAACTTTTAATTTATAAAATAATTTTAATTACTATAGTATAGGATAGCAAACTTGGATCCATTTCAATCATTATATCAAATATCTCACTAATGATGGTGAATGAACATTAATATATTATCTTTTAAAAGATACAACATGATAAAAAATTATACAATTCAAACATTTAAAACTAGTGATCCTTAAAATAAAGATTCAATATTTTAGTTTTATAGAACAAATTTTATGTTAGCAGCTATTTTTAAATAACAAATTTTGTGTTGATCAAAAGGAAGAGATAGGCCATGTAAGACATGGTGAAATGTTTTAGATGAATATGTGATAAGAGAGAAAAATTAAGAGTTTTAAGAATAAAATAACATGTATGACGTGATGTAAAGATGTTTATGAAATGAAGGGAGTTTGAAATAATAGGGAAGTGTGGAGAAAGTTAGTGAGGATGGATTAAATATGGAGTTTTTTTTGCGCTATATGCACAGTTTATTATCTACCCCGTAAGGGAAGGGCGTGGTAGGGTATGCATGTTTTCAATATTGTTATTTCTATAAACGTGTCTCAGTACTCCCTTGGACGGGATGACATAAATTCTATCTGGAAGATTTTATGAGCCCAAGATCCTGTGTAGATACCTTCACATCATTAACAAAGTTGGGGTGAATTCCACCCCATAATAAGTTTAGATTGAAAACTTTTGTTTATTTTAACATACCCTCATTGTTATAAAACATGTAGGTAAAAAAAAAATTAAAATTCCTTTAGCTTACTTCCACCATAAGCAAATGCTATGTTTCATCAATACTTTTTGGGATAAAATTTGCCTTCCACGAACCGCACAGCAAATTCTTGTTAATTGTTTCAATCAAAAGTAGATAGGTTCGTAAATATACTTGCCACAATTTCCACAACCCTCTCCAATATCTACATATTTGTGTAAGTGTTAAAAAATGTAGGGTGTGAAAAACATAGTATATTATTATGATAAATTACCCACTTTAAAAAGTGAATTCAACAGTAAAAAAAAGAGAAGCTCTTGGCTAGTAAAATGATAAAGAGACGTTTGTGTTTTTAACACCATAACTTACTACCCATTTAGGCTATAAGTTTATGTACTCATTAACCTAATGATTTTAGAGATGAGTAAGGCTATATTTAGAAGAAGTGTACCCATATATACATGAAGAGAAAATGGAAAACCATTTTGGAAAAACAACCCTAATTACACCCTAATGAGATTCGAGCCTTTATCTCTCCGTCATCAGCAACCTAGTCTAACACGAGAGTAGTGCGTAAGACCTTGCAGCCATTGAAGCAGTTATTAAAATTAATATCTGTATTTGATTTTTGTCAAGAATGTGTACTTATTCACCTGTATAATTCTATGAGTTCTTACATATGTATTCACTATATATATTTAAAAGGTTAACTCTAGATGTTTTGATAGTAGAATTCATTAATGTAATAAAACAATAAATTTTTCATACACCACGTTATTGAAATTATTATATTTTAAAGATTTGACCTCTATAATCGAGTCGTAAAATGTGGTCATGTTGAAATATATGCTTGAATTGTATTAAAAATTGTCTTAAATATTATATTTAACTTGCTAATATTTAATACATTCACTATCCTTTATTTTAAAGATAGATGGGAAGAGATGCAATTTAAATAACACCTGTTTAATGTTGAGATGGATTTTACATAAAAAATCTCAAACGGGACGCAATTTATTAAAACAGCGGATTTGAATCTCTTGTGAAGACGCTACACCAGAGATTTTCAAAAATCCCCTCTTTGGAGACTAAAGTTACCTCTTCATAATATTTACTAAGTCATCACGTTGACCCTAAGCAGCTTAAGGCTTTACACTTTATGAATTTAACAGCAAAGTCCTGTAAAAGGCAATTCCTCCACAATTCAAGATAGGGAATGCAAGAAGAGGTAAGTGTTAATGAATATTTCATATTAACTTTGTTTTTAATAAATAATATATTTCTCGAATAGAAATATAGAATTTAACTCGCTAGAAAAATATTTATCTCAATAGTGGTTTAATATCCATCAAGAGAAAATTAGCATTCGATAAAAATATTTAATCATCACGTAAAATGTTTTTCATTAAATTTTGAGACACCCTTAATAAATTTTCAACAAATGTTGAGATTACTGATGAAAATAAAATTAAGCTCTATGGTTCTACTGGGGAAATAGTTGATTTCTTTAGGCGAAAATTACTATGGATAAAAAATTATAAAAAAATCCATCCTTTACACGCAATCCCTACTATCCTATACCCTAATATCCCACCCAAATATTGTCATTATAACGAGTTTTTACTTTAAAAATGTCCAAACATGTTTAAATAAAATCATATCTGATTTATGGACTAAGCTGTTGTACTTATCGATAGAAAAAACTGATCTCTTAGGTCGTGTCCTAAAGTTCTTGCCTCAGAACTTCATGTTCTTGGTTTCAAACCTAGTCTAGATCTTTTTTTTTTACCAAGCATATAAAACGATATATATTTTTTTGACTGTTTCAAACATAATCGAATAAACATCTGAGCCAAAAGATTATATTTACATGTACAAACACACACTACAAAAGGGTAGTAAATTATTATTAGTTTATATAAAATGAGTATAACATAAAAATGTATAAATGAAAATATGATTTGAGACCTAATTGTTTGGCCATTTCGTTTTATGGCAATACGATTATAAAATAGTTTAATATTGATATATTATGAAAGGTAAGCTTGAGGAGAATAACTTAGTATAAGTTCACTGGCATTATCCTTGAAAGAAATGATTGGAAACACGGAGAATATACAATGTGAAAAAATTGAAAAAAATTATGTATTAGATTAAATACGATAGATTATAAATAAGACAACATTAGATATATTTATAATATAAATACAAATAATATATGTAATTCTATGAAATCAAGCCTCTCGTACTCAACTGACATTTTCCAAGGGATGTATGTTTGATGCCTGCTAGAAATAAATATATTTATCATTAAACATAACGCAAATAAATTAAATTGAAAACATGACGTATCACTCCTTGTTTAGGAAACTCTTTAACTTGAACAAGCTATTTGTTAGCAGCAAGCAACGAATGGCGTGCCATAATACACTTCGTTTTAAAATGAAATTAATCTCCGTGTGGTCGACCATAAATCAGAAGTTTATCTCAAACGTTTAATGTTTAACGGAGCGTTTGCGCAGGTTTTGTGCAAAAATAATGTAATTATAATTTAATCTTCAGAGATTGTTTTTTTGAAACCTGGCACTACAAGTGGGTATCATTTATCATGTTTGTTATTAAAAAGAATTTAAATACTTCTTTGAAAATAACAACTAGAAAAATTATTTGATTTTATAAACTCCAAATTTTTTGACCAAGATATTTAAAATAAGTTTCATAAAATTTATATTTTGATTTGAATCGTTTAGTTGTATAGTAAGTAACTCGCTTTGCTAGTTGGGGGCGCAACCCCAAGCCCCAAGTGAGTCTTCTTTGCAAGTGGATTTAAGCTCATGTAGTTCCAGCGTTGTTTTGAACGTAACAACTTAAATTTACCAGCATTGTTTTGTATATACCGCACCGAATTTAAATTTGCTTCGCCATTTAGAATTTTTTTGAGGATATAATTAAATTTTTTAACTTTTTGGAATTTTCCCTTCGGTTACAGGCTAAAAGCTATAAGTTTGGCAGATTTCAAGTTTCTAGCTCATCTGAAGGTGATGTCAGTTAGTGAGTGAGTGAATGAGTGAGTCAGCCATGTGGCTTTATATTAGTAGTAAATCATATTCCAAGTTATTGTTTATTAAAAAAGAAAAAAATCCGAGTATTCAATTAATCAGGAAGGATACAAATTTTTTATATCTTCTAAATTATTTTCATAATCATAGGAATGTTTATTGGTATTTCATGTCTCACTTCTCATCTGTGCTAGATTACACTAATTTGGTAAAAGTTATAAATGCGCCGTGCTTGTTTTCAAGAAAGGCCATGAATTTTAATGGAAAGGAAAATACTTTTCTCTACATAGAATGAATTTCCATTAGTTATGGCAAAACATTAAGGTTGAAAACTACAAAACCGTAAGTAGCATATATGTGGAATGCCACTATGAACATCCATATTAACAAAAGAGGAGACGGCAGCTGTATCAAAAATATAAGGATAAATTACAGACTTAACTAATACTTCAAAAGTGGGATCAAAATTACATGTAAATAAACTGCTTCGCCTGGCAGAGCCATGTCTCTGTCGGATCAAAGTTAGTTTATCTGCCCTACACTGGTTTCTAGAATGAACCATTTTACCGCAATTATAGCATTTAATTTTAGACATCTTTCCTAGTCACTTGCCTATTAGGATTTGAATTTTGTTTTGAACGAGAGGCATAACCGTTTTTTTAATAAATATAACTTGACCTTGTTATCCATCCCTTTGACTTCGGGGGTAACTGGTTTATGTAGTTGACGATGGAGACGTAATGTCACTCATGGGATTTCCACCGTAAGTAAAACAAACCTCAGCACGTTTTTCATCATTTTCCTCAGCATAGATCATCTATTTGTTTCTGACCCACACTGTTTAAAGCAAGAGCCCTCAGAGGGGGCACTAATCATTTACTTACCTCTCTTTATATGTTGTACACTGGCGTATAAGTTGTAATGTGAGTCTAGTTAGTAAGCAGCTTGCCTCACAAAATGGCTTCTAATTCACTAAGGGCCGGTCTTATGACTACAAGATAAATATTTATATCGGAAGGTTAAAGTTATCGACCAGATAAAGGTTATCTGTCACTTTAATATTTTACTTGTATTATGAACTGAATCTATCTGCCGGATAGATTTTTGTAGGGTACATATAGTTTCATGCAGAAAACGCAAGGTTGGTACTGTTTTCACTGGTGCGCGCATGCGTATAAGCCCTACTGATACCATTACAACATAGAGAGTGGAGCCAACGCTCAACATTTGTTAAATAATGGCGGCTAAACTATAGTGAGGAAACAGATGGCGTTACGTGGGTGCAGATGCAGAAGCTAAGATGTCGTGCAAGTACTAGTTTTGGTGTCTGCCTAAATGTGGGCAATAGTTGGGTACAACCTTTATAAAATTTCATTTGTTGTACTCACATTTAAATAATTGGTTCTTATACAACTATAACTCTACAAAAAGCTTGTCAGTTTTTGTAAAAGTGTGAATTAAATGTTCTAACTTTATACGTAGTTAGAACCTGGGCCTGTGCTTACTAGACACGCGAACCAAAATTTTAACCTAAAAACAGATTGTGATAGGCAAAACCTCATGAAAAACAACGCGTCACTATGGCAATGCCAATTTTAACTTTCAGATAAAAGTTATCAGGTACTTAAACCACCCGATAAATATGTTATGGATAAATACATTTTATCTGGCAGATAAATGCTCTCCGGCTCTCATAATACGCACCTTTAACTTATCTACTAGATAAAAATATTTAACTGCAAGATTATTTTTAATCCAGGAGTCATAAGTCCAGCCCTAAGTAGGTCACTTTCATAAGGCAAAACATAGGTTAATTAACTATATAGACTAAAGTTGTACTCGAGAAGGAATGTCCAAGGAATGGACTCACAATTTCACTCATTCATCGTTGAATGGGTGTTTGGAGTTGAAACCCAAGCCGAGTTACTCATCATTGTTATCACAAATGAGTTTATCAGGACTTTTTTTTTATCGACTGAGGGTCTACTGTCTTTTAGCGAAGATAGTGCCAAATTCTGCAGGTACACGGTGTAATGTTCTCAGAACAATAAACCCTCCAGCCATTTATATTACTTTTCTAGACTGGAGTCAATACCATTTCATTAAATTAGTTCCTCAATTGTCCTCACCGTTCCAGATCCACAGCTTCACAGATCAACCTGGGAGCGCTGGGAATCAAACCCGGGACCTATGTATCTGTATCTATGAACTCTGAGCAACAGACCACGTGGTGGTCTTAAGCCATCTATAGAACATGTTTATCTTATTAATTAGTAGTAAATATTCAGATATGTAGTAGTCGCATAAACATTTATTGCCATCAACCTGGAGACCAGGGTCGAATCCCAGCTGGGCACACTTGGGATGGTTTTACACACTTCTTTCGAAATTTAATAGTTTAATCAAATTTCAAAAATAGTGTTTTATAATTTATTCCAGGAAATATTTCGCCTTTTTTAAACTTAGGAACTTATCGTTAGTAACATTATTTTTGTTATAAGTACGCCTAAAAATTATAAATCAGCACTACATTTTAGTTATCGTATATTAAAAGCGTACTCTTTAGTGCTTTTAATTTGCTTTTAAGTAGCTCTGGTTACCCAGCTAATTCTTTTTTTTATGTTGACCTACATTACTATTTATTATTTTTTTAAGTTTTAGTGTGAAATATATGTTCATGGTATATCTATGTGGAACTTGACGTTAATAATTAAAACTACTGTGCTACAAAATGTATTCTAAAATAGTTTCTCTACCTAAATCCAACTAGAACTCCAAATCGTAAAAACAAGGGGGAAATGTTTATAAATTTATTATTCCCATACACCACTCCGGTACCCAGATGTTCTATGAGTTTTATTACTTTTTGAGCGTATGTGTAAAATGTTTATTTGCTTAAGACGTTTAGAAGGTTTAACTCTATGCTATTGTTTAAGAGTGCGAACTATAAATATTTAGTTTGAGTTAAATGTAAACTTAGAAAGAATGATATGGTATACAAAAAAAAAGTGCGACAAAATTGTACTAACTTTCCTATCTTGTGTATTAATAGTTGAAATAACTTGCACCATGGTTTAGTGGTCAGTAGACCTGGCTACGTATCTAGGGGTTCCATGTTTGATTCCCGTCCTGGCTGCGAACCTAGGGGACCTGTGTTCGATTCCCAGCTGTTATCGTTGGTATTTTTAACTTTAGGGGAGTAATTCCAAAGGTCACCAGGGTTTTATTAATTAGGTTTAAGTTAGGTTAAGACTCACCCCGGCATCCCAACATCATAATAACTATCATCACATCATCTCATTGCTGATACGATGTGTAGGCAACTTCCTATGGTGTACCCTGGGTAACGTTATCTATCACCAGAGTGGCTAATAAACTACACATAAGGTGACAGAAACTGGATGTTAAAATAAGCCCTCCCGGTCATATGTGCCTTACTATAAAAAAATTAAAATAGTTGGAATTAGTTTTTTTAACATATTATCTGTAAACCCACTTAAGTAGGTTTTAGCCAAAAAAATACTAATTTCTGGTAATCACGATAAACATTATTTGTATGAATTAAAAACGTTTTTATCAATTATTTGTAGGCCACCCTTCAGCTATTTATGCATTAAAAATATATTACTTTGAATTTAAAACTATTCTATTCCCAAATACTCATTTTAATTTTGAACTTAAATTACATTTTTGAACTATTTTAATTCTTTTTATATAACTACGTAAACAACCTTTTAAAACTATTCTTAAATTAACTTAACTTGTTTTGATTTTTCTTTTAAATAACCTGAAATACCAATATTGAACGAATTTTTTATAACGATTCTCAAAAATTTCTATAGCTATGCAAATAATTCATCAATAAGTTAACCTTTAGTAAATTTTTTACCCTAAAACTAAGTTAACGGTGTTATTTATTAGGTAAAAAACTTCTTAAATATTCATTTTAAACAAAACCGTAAGTGAATCTTTCTAAATCTGGAATCTTTCAAAAATCACTCGTCGGTAAACTACACCTAACAGGATACTTCTAATAAAATCTAGTAAAACTAAATGTTAACTAGATGGTATACCGTTCTTTGCAGGGGGAATCTATAAAGTAAATCTTAGGTACATAAAATTAACTTCGTGGCATAGTAACCAAATATTAAATAGTTATAATGTTAATCCCTTATTGGTTTAAATTGTGACACTAAGGTGAAATTATGTTTACTATTACACAATGTCAAAATAGAGATATAATCTAATCTTGTTTCAAAAGCTGACATTTCCTTTGAAAAGTAAGTTATAATAACTCAATAAACAATTATTTGAACTCTTGTCTGTTTGTGCTGGTAAAAATTAGTGTAGTGTGTCAAATCATAAATAATTAATTTTCATAGGGTTGTAACTAAATTCAATTGAAATTATTTTAACATTTCTTAAAGAATTTACGCCATTTACGATTTTCTACCACGTTTACTCTTCCTGATCCATTTAATCATTTTGGCCTGTTTATAATATATTTTAACCCTTTTAATCCATTTTAACTTACTTACCCTTTTTACCAGTTGAGGCATTTTATAATTTTTGGCCTTTTTTCTGCTTTTTAATTTTTTTTATTTATTTCACAAGTTGTAACCTTTATACTCTCTTTAATTTTATTATATTGACTTTTTTCAATTATTGCTATTTTTGACCTTTTTACGATTTTGGCTTTAATCTATCCTCTTTGTCTTTTATGAAATTTTGGTACTATTTGATTATTTTTCTAATGTTTGCAATTTTTGTTTTATTGCCGGTTCTAATGAACCCTACATTTATCCTATTTGGCCTTTTTGCCTTTAATGTTTACATATGTTTATACTAATTACCAGGCTAGGGCCTAAAGAAGTATTTTAGTGTAAAATATTTAAAAAGGGTGTAGAATGTGCAAAAAACATGAAAAGAGTAAACAAAGTAAAAAAGTAGAAATCTAAAATATTTAAAAAAGTTAAAAGTCGTAAGTAAAATGGTCAAATGTGTAATATATATTAAAAGGGTAAAACTAATCAAAATGGTAAAATTCCAGCTTCAATAAACAAATGTTCGTGCCTAAGAAACTACTAATTTTTAAGTTTCAGACCTCTTGGTTAAGTTAGATATCGTGAAAGACACATGATAAATAGATTAACTCTTTATTTTATTAATTTTGATAAGATAGTATCCACTGCAACCCTCCTTTTTTCAGAGTCCCATTTTAAAAAATTGAAACTACCAGTATTTTTTATTTTTTTTATTTGGGGTATCCCCTTAATCTTCCAACAAGTTTCAATTTTATACGCCTCTTTTACGTTTTTTTTTTTTTTAAGTTTTGATTCCCGCACCTCATTTTACAAGATCCAACTTTAAATTATTAAATTTTTAAACCCGTTTGATTATTTATCTGCATACACATTTTTAATTTCTACCTTACCCAGAAGAATCTTTCCATATTTAGACCCCTCAATTTCTTTAAATTAGATTACCACCAAAATAATGCTGCAAATTTACTATTTAGGTACATTTCTTATGGTGTTCACGTATATACTAACACAGACTGCGTGGCTGTACTGGCTGTCTGAGCTTGAATAAATATTTACA
Organism: Timema genevievae; assembly: GCA_902155825.1. Lineage (NCBI taxonomy): Eukaryota > Metazoa > Arthropoda > Insecta > Phasmatodea > Timematidae > Timema > Timema genevievae. The sequence continues at coordinate 50,941 of CABFWO010002543.1, forward strand.
CCCCCCAACCCCTGTTTAAATCTGTTTTAATAATGGCTAGATTTGCTCCGAATAATTTTATAATATTTGATGAGCCCTATAATTTTACAATTTTAAATTGTTAGTTTTATTTGTTAGCTTCTCATGGCGTGCCTCCGGGAATAATAATTGCATGTACCACTGATTGTACGTGTACCACGGTTTGGGAACCGCTGGTTCAAAAAACGTTAAGAGTAGGGATAGGGTGTGCTTTGTTTTGTTTTCTTTAAACCTTTCTATTTACATAGATACATTATTATTATTATTATTATTAGCACCGCGTCTTACTACCCGTTCGGGTTATACGCACAACATAGATACATTTATTGTGTTACTTTAAAAAAATTAAATTAATGTTATGTAATAATAAGTACAATCTTATTTTTAAATTTATTCTCGATTTTTCTTTGCATTTTTTAAGCTGCACCTCGACTTTTCTTCACATTAAAAAAATGACCTTCGAGATTGTGTGATACTAATATTTTTGGTAATATTTTTTTAAAGTGTCGACAGCAAAATTATATATATTAATAAAACGAAGTGATTGTCTGTAGGTCTTGGACATTGTGCACAAACTAGTGCATTTCAAAGCTGGAATTCTAAATTTTAGATTAGATTTTTAAAAATATATTAAATATTGGTCTGAAGAAATAGAAATAAGTTTTTATTTCTTTAAGTTTGGAGTAAAAAAAAAGCATTGTGTGTCATAAAAACAAAGCAATATATTACCTGGTTACCCCGGGCAACGCCAGGTAAGTATGGTAATATTTTCTAAAGTGACCTTATTAAAATCTAACTGCACAATACGCTCTTCAGTTGTCTAACCTGCTACTCTTGCAGTAGACTAGACTCCCTATGACGGGGAGATCAAGGTTCAAACCTCGCTCGGGTGTACTGAAGGGTGTTTCTCCAAATTGGTTTTCCACTCTCCTTCCACACAAATGCCGATACATTTCCTCCAAATATAACATTCTAAATACCTAACACTATGCACGTAATTTGTACAAAATCGTACAACCCGAACGGTTAGTAAGACGTGGTGCTAAAAAAAAACTAGAATCCTGTACATTATGTGCGAATACTAAATAAACTGTATTTGAGACCTTTTGAATTGTGTTTATTTCCACGCTAAGGTTCCAAGCTAAAGCCAAATAAAATTGGTTTTAAATGAACACAGAAGTCCTAAATGCTTATAATAACACCCAAAACTTTCTTTATCTCCCTTTTTCCCAAAACCCAGCGAGTAATAACTGCTCCCCCGCACCCTTCCCCCCCCCCCCCCA